>JASSUY010012879.1:0-11938 GCA_032466535.1 Forpus xanthops | reverse complement strand
GGCTGCTTGGAGACATCATAGCAGCCTTCCAATATCTGAAGGGGGCCTATAGGGATGCTGGGGAGGGACTCTTCATGGGGGAGTGTAGTGATAGGACAAGAGGTAATGGGTTCAGACTTAAAAAGGGTAGTTCAGATTGGATATGCGGAAGAAATTCTTCCTGTAAGGGTGATGAGGCATTGGAATACCCAGGGAAGTTGTGAATGCTCCATTGCTGGCAGTGTTCGAGGCCAGGTTGGACATCGCCTTGGGTGGCATGGGTTAGTGTGAGGTGTCCCTGCCTGTAGCAAGGGGGTTGGAACTAGATGATCTTAAAGTCCTTTCCAACCCTCGCTCCTTAGGTCTTGCTCTTCTTCTGTAGTCTTCAGTTGTCTGACATTGGACAGCCACTGCTATTGCACTTCAGTTAATCCATTTTGAAGGCTGAAGCATACTATGGTTGCCTCCACTCCTTGGCAGTGAAAGTAGTGGATTATCAATCATATCATCACCACTCTCTAGCTTCTCTAGTGCACTTTCTGGGAGTAGAAACATGACTTAGTACTAAGTCAGATGTTCTGTACAGAGCTTCATTTACTGGGCTAGGCAGAGACCCCATGCGGCACAGAAATGAAGCCTAGAGAAGGTAGGGGGTGGTGCACAGTTGAATTAAGCATGGTGAGAACTCAAAGCCTTAAAAGACTTGGCCGAGGAGTCTGAAGAATTCATTACATCAGAATTTGACAATTTAAACATATGGGTCATTAAGATTTTTATCTTGACATTGTGTTCAAAATCAACAGGAGTTTTGGAAAATGTTTATAGTGTTCTGTATGTGAAAGATCTTGAAGGAAAATGGAAATCACTGCTGAAAACACTTTTATTTAGGAGTGCTATTTGCTTTTCAAGCCCATTTTATCAGGTTGCTGCTTATAATACCAGGGCAAATTCATACCGATTCTCATAGCTGACTTACTGGGCTGTATTCACTGTAGCATCTGTCTTAGCAGAAATGCTGCAGGCATGGGCTAGTAATATATGTAAAATTCCTGCAACTGCTTGCATCTTCCAGGGACTGCGCTTACCTTTCCTCTTTACAGGTGCGTGGGTTCAGGACAGACTTGTGGCTGAGAAGCTCCTAGTTTTCAGCATCCCTTTAGTGCACAAAGGTTGTTAGGCATAACCAAGTGTAACTTACCATTTTCCTTGTTGAACTAATTTTGCATGCAGTGAGTGTAGCTTTATTGGTACTGAATTTTTACATTCAGTCTGTCATGTAGGACTTTACTAACACTTGACAGAAATACCATGGGCTGTGTTCACATCCACTGATATCTCAAATTTTCTTTTTTATATTCCACTAAAATTTGTTTTTGAAATTTTGCTCTTGTTTTGTTTGCTGACATTGCTATTTATCCACCATACTGTGCTTGAAATATGCGTTAAAGGTTCATTCCATAAGTAAGATATTTATAACTGTCTGTGATTACACAGGTATTAATGGCGTCTTCTCAAGGAAATGTTAATTTATCTTGCTGTGTTGCAGGAGGCTGCGTTGAGGGCATACTACATAAATGATGATGAGCAGGAGTATGAGCTTCAGACCTTTACACAGCAGGCGCTGCTGTCTGATGATGTTATCAACAGGAACGATGCTGTGGAGGACAGCAACTTGAGCTCAGTATTTCGCGAATCTGTTCCTGAAGCATGGATCATCAGAGCCAAACCAAAGGACGAGGAAGTGATCAGAATTTATCCTGCCTGGCTGAAGTGAGTGTTTTTCTCTTTTATCACAAGGTTATCCTGGTTGGCTGCACTTGTCATCTGTAGTCTCCAGTGTGTTTGAGTTACTGAAGTTGCACAAGTATAACAGAGAATGTAGTTTATTCTTCTGTATTTCAGTATTCTGTTTGTTTTTCTGAATGAGGAGTATACATACTATTAATTTCCTTGCTTGGAGATGTGTTTTTGCTTTTCTTTACATGCAGGGAGCATACAGCTTGTGCAGTTCTGTTACCTTGTGTTCAGCCAAAAAAGATGCAGCTTTACATGAACTCCCTCTGTAAACAAATGATGACACACACATGCCACTTGAAAGCTTGATTGAATTTCTTTTTGTTTTTGGAAGAAACATTAAGTAGGAAGAATTCAGTGTAACTTCTCATGTGAGAATAGGAGGAAAAAATCAAGGGAAAAAATTCTGTTCCATCTACCATTGAGACAATATACATTTTCAGCATATTTAGCAGTGGAAACAAGACTGACTGGTAACCAATTCATTTCTTAAGAGCGGTGATAAAAAATTTAAACATTTTTTCCTTTTATTAATGCAATTATATTGCCAAGTTTTATGAAAGACTTGCAAATAATTCTATGCGTAGAAAGCAGCTATTTGCCACAATTGTAATGATCATTTCCTTGAGATGAAAGTCTTTGCTTGTTTGTGGGGTGAATATTGCATCTGCCGTGAGGCTCAGTGAACAACTTTTCTTCAATACAGATTTCTGCCTGTCCCTATAGAAAATTTGCCACTTAGGTAAAAAAGGTACAGACAGGATAGGTCAAATGATTGTCCTAAAATAAGTATTCCTTTTCTCTTTAGGGTGGGAATGGCATATGTTTCTCTACGAGTAAATAAGGATAGCACTGCACAGACTGTCATCAAAGAAGTGCTTCCATTACTTGGAAAACAGGTAAATGAAAGATAGTAAGCATGTCCATATACCACCTAAGTGATCCTGAAGTGGGGTGTGTATGTTTTTTCTCTTAAGAAAAGTTATTGTGAATGCTGTTAATATTTGGTAGATGATCTCTTGTGGTTGGAATGATGCTCAAAACTTTCTGCAATCTCAGTGGTACATCTGGTTGCTCTGTGCTGGAAGTTACTGTCAGTCTTTCTGGGTCAAGCAGATTTACTAGCATGAGCACAATGTTTCTTGGCATGCAGTATATTTTCTTACAGCTTTTTACATCTTGAGATGTTTAAAATACACTTGTATGTAACTACACTGCTAATCTTCCATTGTTTGGAAACTGGAGATCAGTGTTAAGGTTATCATGCTTTTCTCCTACTTCTTTGCACTGCTCTGCAAAGTCATAGAATCCTAGAATATCTCAAGTTGGAAAGGACTCATAAGGCTCATTGAGTCCAACTCCCTGCTTCTCACAGGACTACCTAAAACTAAAACTGTATTGACTAAGAGCATCATCCAGGCACTCTCTGAACTGCAACAGGCTTGGTGCCACTTCCCTGGGGAGCCTGTTTCAGTGACCAACCACCTCTCAGTGAAGATACTTTTCCTAATGTCCCATCTGAACCTCCCCTGATGCAGCTTCACTCCATTTCCCTGTGCCCTGTCAAGGGTAACCAGAGAGAGATCAGCACCTCCCCTCTGCTACCTGCCTTGAGGAAGATGTTGAGTGTGATGGGGTCACCCCTTCGCCTTCTTCAAGCTGAACAAAATGACCTCATCTGCTCTTCCTCAGCCTCACCCTTGAGGCCTTTCACCACTTTGGTCACCCTCCCCTGGACACACTCTGTTAGTCTGATGTCCTTAAACTGAGGAGCCCAAAACTACACAAAAGCCTCTAGGTGGGGGCACACCAGTGCAGCATAGAGTCGGACAGTCACCTCCCTCGACTAGCTGGCTATCATGTGCTTGATGCACACGAGGGCATGGCTAGCCCCTTTGGCTGCCATGGTGGCTCATATTCAATTTTCCATCAATCCACATCCCCAGATCTTTTTCTGTAGGGCTGCTGTCCAACTTCTGCGCCCCCAGTTAGTATTTATAACCAGGATCTCCCTGCCCTGGGGAGAGAATCTAGCTCTTGCTGTTGTTAACTTTCATATGACTACTGATAGCCCAGCTCTTTGGCCTATCTGCATCTCCCTGAAAGGCCTCTACATTTAAGGGAGTCCACAGCTCCTCCTAGTTCAGTATCATTGGCAAACTTCCTTAATGTGCATTTAATACCTGCATCCAGATCATTTATAAAAACATGAAAGAACAATGTCCCTAAAATTGAGCCCTGGGGAAATCCACTGGTGACTGGCTGCCAGGCTGATGTAATCTCATTTACTATAACCTTTTGCACCTGACCCATCAGCCGACCGCTCACTCATTTATTACAAACTCATCTAGATCTGTGCTGTACAGGTAACCCAGAAGAATACTGTGAAAGGCAGTCCCAGAAACTTTGTGGAAATCCAGAAACAGCATATCCTGCTGGGTTCCCTTGGTCAACTAGATGGGTGACCTTGTGATAAAATTCAGTTAAGCTGGTTAAGCAGAACTTTCCCCTTGTGGACCCTTACTATGGGCAGTGACTGCACTGTCTCTTGAGTGTCTTTCACTAACTCCCAGAATAACTGTCTCTGTAATTTTACCAGACTCTGACATGAAACTGATGAGCTTGTGATTACCAGGGTCTTCTTCTTAACCTTCTTGAAAATTGGGAAAACACTTACTAGCTTCTGGTCTATTGGACTCTACACTTCCAAGATGGATGAAAAATGATGGAAAGTGGTCCTGTAATAACATTGTCCAGCCCTTTCAGTATCCTGGGATGAACCCACTGGGCTGTGAGGATGCCAACATAGTTAAGAGCACAGGAGCCAGACATCATGTGTGAGGCTGAGTGTGTAAAAGAACGATTGTACCTTGATCAGGAGGAGTGGTTTAGGAGAACATCATGGTTGTTTAAAATGGTTTCATTTTTCATGCTCTGTGTCTGTGCAGTGTAACCATGACATTACTGTAAACATTGATAAAATTATATTTAATTCAGAAGCTACATTTACATGTATCTTTTGGCAGGTGGAGTGCCTTGAGAATTTCAGATTGGTGGAAGTGCTTATGGGCAGTAAGCAAGGTAAGTGAAGGAGCATTGGCCAAAGGCATATCTCTAATGGATCTTCTTGTAGCTACTTTTTAACCCTTTTAACTCAGTCATGGTTATTTTTTTTACAATAAATGCCTTCAAAAATGGAACTTCAACATCATGTTGAAATACTTCATCAGAAGTGATGTTTGTTCATTCCAGTCTTGGGTGTCCTCTGGGAATATGGTTCCCTTCTCTTTCTTCATCATCACCTAGAAGTTTATTGGTGGTTTCTGGCAGGTATCGGCCCTTTGGCAAAAAGCCCTGTTCAGAGGAGCTGCCTTTAACTGACATAATTGTCTTAAGTGCAGTACTTAGTAAAATTTAATCACACGGTTCAATTGGCTTCCCACTTTCCCTTCTCGTTCCCTCTGACACTTCCCTACACAAGAAAAAATTCAAGTCCTGAGATAGCCCAAGGAGTATGTGTGCGCGCTATAAAATACACAGGCCTGGAGCTGCTCGAGAGGTTTGTGACCCTGCAAGAGCTGAGCTGATGTTCTCCAAGTTCACATCCCTTTGTGCTTCATTATTTGTAAGGCTGAAAGGACAAGTAAATAAAGCCAATGAAATAGTCTGATGATGCCCTGGCCACATCCAAGTAAATATCTTTGTAGTTTGGATACTGATCTGATACTTGGCTTTCTTTGTGAACATCATCAGGAAGTTGCTTTATAAGGTTAAGTTATAGCCTTGTAAATGTCCTACCTGGTTGGTTTCTGGTGGTCTAATTTTTTAAATGTTTTTTTGTTTATTGAGCCTGATAATAATTTAAAAAGTGCTTTTAAACATGATTAATGTTCCTGCTGTCTCCAGTTCAGCGCATGGTATTGGACAATCAGGAGCTGATTCTTAACAGACTCAAGGACATAAGAAAGGTAAATCTGAAAAAGTAACATGATCCTTTTTTCTGTCAAGGAGGGTAATCCCTGTTATTACAGAAAAAGTAAGTAATCAGCTTAGATTGAAGCTCGTTTCTGTTCATAATATCCTCCAGGCTTAGAGGACTTGATTGTTAAGTCCAGAATTGTTTGGGATTTTTTTCACAGTATCTTTTGGCCAAATGTCACATCATTTATTTTTCTTTATTTTGGTAGACTTCAATACGTCAGATGAATCAAACAAGATTTTACATTGTGGAAAACAATAAATCCATAGTGCGAGTAAATTTACTTGTTGGTGGCCTTCCACCTCAACTTTCTCGTGAAGAATACACCAATATTCTCAGAGCTGAATTAGCTATCAAAAGTAAGTATGTGCTTTGAGATATACTCATGTGTATAAAATACAGTACCATCTGTTGCTCCTTTTTATTTTTTTTCTTAGTGCTTTAACATTATTTGAAAAATCAGTCTGCATAGTGTACACTCACGGGGGCTTTCTTAATTCATTTTAAAATGCTCATGCTTGCATGAGAGATGTAACAGCTCATTATTCACAGAATTATTAATACATTACTTCAGTTGTACGTGACCCCACCATTTTTTCTCTAGTGAAAAGCATCATTGCTTAGAATTGAACCATACATGCCTTACACCATTCAAATCATGGCAGTGCAGTTCAATTCCCTGTGTGTGAACGTTCCTCGCCTTTGTTAACCTCTGACATTTTTCGTGTGGGCTGTTCTCCATGTTGCTCATGAGCTCTGTGCCTGGTCACGGAGAAGAATGAGCAATGTGTGCACACACATACAGACAAGCACTCAGTCGACAGAATTTATTTCTCTTTTTGAAAGAAGTGTAACTGACTTTCCATAGTACTCTTTCAACCAGCATAGACTGTAAACAGTGTCAGGAATGTATCGTGCTTTTTGTTTCAGGAAGAGAAGCATTTCTCCCAGTCTTTTATGTAACTTTGAGAGGAATTAAACTTCAAATGCCAGAAGGAATTCATAGTCACATTTTATGAAAATCAATTTAGCTTTTCTAACTTGCAAAGTAAACTTAGGAAAGTGTTAGCTGGAGGTTCTCCCTATATTTGTATAACTTTTAATATTTATTTATGTTATATTTATGTAACTTTAAAAAATATTTTAAATATTTACTCTAAATGTACCAAGGTTTTATGTGTTTGTATTTTTACCCTTTGCAGCAAATGTAGTATCTGTGAGTCATGTTTATCAAACACAAGGTAAGCATTAAGATTTTTGGTCTTGCAAACAATGCCTATTTTCAAAACTGCAGCCTAGTGCCAGAGTCTCTAAGTTTAGAGTTTGTTAGTCTCAGCCCCTCAGGTAAAATGTAACTTGTATTTACAAAGAGCAGTGGATTAGTGTTACCTTATTAAAAACAAAAAGGTTGGCTTTATGCCTCATGTACTAGAAAGTGGTGACATTTCACCATAAAGAGGAGTTTGAAGGTGCGCTTCAACTGAATAGTCTTAACACCACCAAACAGTCAAAAGCCCTTTGAGTGCTCTCTCTTTATTTTGACTTCTAATATGCAAAAATTAGGTGCTGCTTTTGAACTTGATGGTAGTTTCACAGTCACTGTTTCCTAGCACAGTTAAGTGGGAGTTCATTGGCTCATCTGAAGAAAATCAGCACACTTAACTCTGCATTCACCCTTTCAGATGTTTTGCTTTTGCTGTAGCAGCTTTATTTCAGCAAGGTTGAAGAAACTGAGGTTTCTGAAAGCCGGAGCAGCAGTAGCTCTGTGCAGCTTTAGTGCAGTGGTCAGGCAGAGATCTGCATTTGCTAAAACCGAGAAGTATGGTATTTCTTTTGTACGTTTAGGTGTTCAAGATGTTTTACAACCTTTGGCAGGCTTAATTTTCACATGACTGCTAAGTGAATCTATAGTGTGATTTTGAAGACTGATGCATGCTTCCTTTTGGGTATTTGCTGTCTCCACGTGGCTAGTAAATACTGACTTGTTATAAGGAAAACCATAAAACTTTCATATGCGCCTTTTTTCATGCCAGTGGAGAATAGTTGGTTTTGTGATACTCTTCTCATGTCACAGCTTCATTTAATCAAGATTACCTGCATGTGGTTTTTAGATGTTTCTGCTTGTGTGTGATTTTTATTGTTCTTGGTGGGATTTTCTATTTTCACTGTCTGAGTATTTTAATACTTCTGATAACTTCCTGACTGTCTCAGCCAGGTTGTGGTACCAGCTTACATCTCGTATGCTGTCCATTATGTACTTTCATCTTGTCCTGCCCTGTTTTCCTCCTAAGTATCGTACTTTAACTTGTCAGTATCTTATTTTCTTTCATTTTTCTCTTTTGTCTTCTCTTCTTCCCCAACTTCTCTATACAGGTCCTAAGCCAATGTAAAGATCTTAAAGTGATTCTCAGACCAAGTCTTAGCTTGTAATAACTCTTGCTCGGACATTGTTAATGAATGGAACTACTGGATTTTTAATAATGAGATACAAAATGAAACCTAATACCTGTGTCCCTTCTGCATGAGAATAGTCTGTTGGTTATGGTAGAGAGGAAGCCCAAAGGAAGTCTTCAGATACGCAGTAGTTCTGTGCTACAGTTCCTCTTGTCCTCAAAATGCTTTGCTTTGATAAAAATACAGGTTGTGCTTGGGGGTATGAAGGAAGGGTTAAAAATCAAAACAGCCCAATTCACTGATAACCAACAACCATGAGTGTTGCAGAGTAACATGTACTGGACAACGTCCTGAGTAAACTGAATAAACTTTTGATGTGATCGATATACAGGTTTCCTGATAATAATAGAATATATAAGAAAAACCCAGTTCTGATGCCTCTTTACAGGTGCTGTTGTACTCGAAATTTCATGCTTTTCTGAAGCTGAAAGAATATATATGCTAGTTAAAGATACAACTGTCAATGACAAGCCTCTAAACGTTGTGGTGATTCCTGAAGTCATGGTAAGAGATGGGTTTGTATTTAAAATATGTCTTCAAAAGAAAAACAACTACCTTGAGACTTTTTCTGCTAAGTAAATGAAAATAAATTTTATTCAAGGGAGCCATAAAGTGAGCTTCTGTATGTAGCATGATGAAACAAAATACTTGAGAGCCTGTACTCTGTTTATGATGCACTTCTGCAAGTTAAGTAATTTCTGTTAAGGTTGAGTTGTCAGGAATACTATAAGACTATGAAACAGCATAACTATACAACTATAATGGGAAAAAAAAAACAAACAAAATCTTTTTTCCTCTTCATTTCTTTCAATGATCAGAAAGCTAGGTGGGGTTCTAGTTTTAGGTAGCATGTCTTGCAATGCTTACAACAACTTTGTATTGGGGACTGAATGTATTTCCTCACTAACCATGAGATGAAGTCCTACTGCTAATCTTCACCTTTAGAGTATCTTAATATTTCTTATTCTGTAGCAGAGGGACTTTGACCTTGTTCGAATGCTGTATTGTGGATTCCACAGGAAAAATAATAGTCTTTTGAAAGACTTAGTGCAAGAGTCCATTCACAAATCCATGCTTGATTCTATTTCTTAATTTTTATGGTTAAAAGTCACTTTCCTATGAGTGAGTTGGTTTTATAATAGATTTCATGTTAACAAGGCAGATTCAGAGTGAAAAGAGGGAACTGGTTCACAGTGCGAAGTGATTTTTAACCAGGGTGATGTATGTTCTGTCCAAAAGAGAGTTTAGCCATAGTTGCTTCCTGCTGTGCTGTTGTCTTGCAGTTACTGTCTTTCTGGAGTTGGAAGTGAACTAACTGAGAGTCTTGGTTTGACTTTCGAACCTCACAGAAAGTTGAAAACTTAAAAATACCTAATAACTAGGAACTATGAAACAACTTTAGAAGGCAGGGTCTCAAGTTCAGTAGTCAGAGCTGCATATTTACATGTCTCCTTTTACCATTTAAAGAGTCCTGTGCTAGTCAAAGTTTTCTGAGGGCAACATTATATTTTATTATGAGCAGATAGGAGTGGCAGTGCTGCACAAAACTGGCAAGATTAAAAATTATCCGCTTTCCGAAAAATTATAGCCGCAGACCTATGCACATGTAGGCGTTATGTTTTGTGAGATCCGTAGAAACAAACATTCCCCTTCATCCAAACTACATTTCAGAGTTTGTTACCAGAAGCAGAAGGCAGCACAAAGACGGCACTGCTTTTGGATACTTGTTTTTTGGTGGCTTTTAGGCAAATGTATTATGAGCCTGGGCTTGGTGCATGGTATGTGAAATTGAACATACTCCTCTGTTGATTACATGTGTCTGGTTTTCTGACACTAAGTATGTTGGAAATTAACTTATCGATGTCAGGAAAATATGGATAAATATCTGATGCAAGGTATTTTTCAGGAACTCCAGTTCCCGAACTGAGGGACTTCTAGGGATGAATTTATTTTATGTTAGAAGGAGAGGGAGGGGCTGTAAAAGGCATTTGCATTTTGTCTCTGTTACAGCATGTGCTGTTTGTGTCTGGTCGTCTCACAGAAATAAGGCAAGATTAATTAATCTAAATAGTATTTCAAGTGTTGTGTTTATGTGTCTTGGCCTCGCAGTTTACACCACTCACTTATTACCCAGGGTAAATTGATGAGTGATTGTTGATCCTACTTGGGGTAGCCATTGGAGTGGATGACCTCCTGAGGTGCTTTCCAACCTAGATTATCTTTGTATCTATGTGATACTATCAGCCGTTTTTTATACGTTATATATGTAACCATTTAAATACAGCACCAGGAAATACTTATCAGGTGCCGAACACAATATTACATTTATGCTTTGTTTGACGTTCCTCTTGTGAGTGAAATACAAAGGAATTGGGAATGAAGGGCTAATGTGTAGTCTGAGAAGAGGGATGGGTAATAAAGCAAAGGCCACAGTATTTTGGTTAATGAATGATTTTTCCAAATTGCAACTTAACTTAAAAACAAAACAAACCAACCAACCAGACAGACAGAAACCAAAAACAAACAAACAATCTTCTCTAAGAGCAAGAAAAGCACAAAAGTAAATCCATGGTTAGCTGGTTGCTAGTCCTTTGTTTTGCTGAGGCGATACTCACTTGCTCTTTGTCTCATATACCTTCTAAGGAGGAGGCTCAGTTCTAGTCTGGCATGGTCAGGTCTGCCAGAAGCAATTCATTCTCTTACTGTCATTACTGTAAAGTTTGAATGCAGAATGAGTTTGCACTCTGTATTAGAAAGTCAAGCAATTAGTGTGATCAGATGTGTTGATCTGTTGTTTCATGATCTTGGGCCTTTAAGAATTTAATCAAACACTTTCATAATATTCAAGTAAATGAAAATACTCACTTTGCTGGAGTGTAAAAACTAAACAGTTTCAGAAAGCTGTTTAGCTGCTGGGTAGTTTGGCATTTCTCTTTGGTAACTGTCAAGGTGAAAGACATTGCAGGGCTGGATTTTTGAACTGAAAGCTGTCACCAGAACTGCTTGTTTGCTGGTGCCACAAAAGGAAACAAGCAGCAAGTTGTACAAGACCAGTATCATCATGAAGGTGACAAGTTTTTGTGGTTTTATAACTAATGCCACTTACTAGTGGAGTGCCCTCTAGCATATTGTATTTAGGTTCCTCAGGAGCAGTAGGTATGGGTGTGGAAGTTTCCATTTCATTCATTCTACTATTCTTCACACAAATGTGTTCAACTTAGAAGTGTGATGGTTTAATGACTCTCTTTGCCAAAACACCATGAAACGTTACTTTCCACCCTTCTTCCACTGCTGCAGTTCCTCTCTGCTGTGTTGACCCAGCTACTGCTATGGTTGCATTCAAACACCTTGCACATCGCTCCTCATCAGATGCAATGGTGTCTTTCTGGCCAGGGTGGAGGAAGTATGTGCTTGGGGCGTTGTGAGTCCTTGCACACAGGAGATGCTACAGCCAGCTGGCTTGCAATTGCTGAGTCTTTTTTGTCACAGAGGTATCTGCAGTTCCTGGAGAGAGTCCACCACTCTGGAAGATGGGCTGCAGTGGTTGTGCTGTCTGGCCTGTGGCACAGAACACCTTGTTCTGCTTCATGCCCAGATGTGATTACGCAGTACACTCAACAGAAAGAGTATTCGTTTGGATACTGACTGTCTTGCCCCAGCCTGAAGCCATGCTGTGCTAATCCTGACAAATTAAGCAATTCACAGTGACTGTCAGCATCTAAATCACACGGC
>JASSUY010012878.1:0-37359 GCA_032466535.1 Forpus xanthops | reverse complement strand
ACCTCGCGAAACTCCCCCCCTTCACACACACACACACACACACACAAATCCCTCTGATTGTTCCTACCACCTCCTTCGTGAATTACCCACAACGACAGCCATTCAATCAGCTGCTGCTGGCTGTAGGGGACTAGCGGAGGGTGTGTGTGTGTGTGTCTCTCCCTCTGTTTCACACAAGAGGAGTCAGATGTAGCTTCCCTCGGTTTTTTGGGGGAGCTACAGAGAGGTGGGCAGGGAGCGAGCCGTTCACTGGGGTTACCGGCTGTGGAGGGAGCAGCACTTGCTCTCACACGGACACGGACGGAGAGGTGTGGGGAAGAAGATTTTTTTTTTTTCCCTCCCCTTTGCCGGATGAAAATGTTGAGTCCTGCAAACGGAGACCAGCTTCACCTAGTGAACTATGTGGAGGATTATCTGGACTCCATCGAGTCTATGCCCTTCGATCTGCAGAGAAATGTCTCCTTGATGAGGGAAATTGACGCCAAATATCAAGGTAAGTGCTTTCTCTGTGTCCGTGTGTGTGGTGTGGGGCTCGGGGAGGAGGGGGAGGGTGTCTTTCCCTTTCTTTTCTTCAGAGCTGAGGCTCGGCTCCGCTTGCCCCTCTGCACCCTACAGGGATGGTAGTTTTATTTTTGGGAGGTGAAAGGAGGGAGAAATCCGGGAGGAGAGATCCGAGGAGGGAGAGGGGCTGATCTGCAGCGTTAGCTCTTGTCATGGGGCGGAACAAAAGGTCTCCAGCTTCTCTTATTAAGCAAGGACTCTGCTTTTCTGTGTAAATTGCCGGCCAAGAAGGCGGGGGCAGGGAAGTGGGGTGTGCGGTGCACAAAGGGGGGCCGTCCCCGGCCGCGGGGCTGAGGTGGACGGGTTTCGGGGTTCGGAAGAAAGTGCTGGGTGGACAGAGAGGGAGAGATTACAGCACAACATTTAGGAATGTACAGTATTCATTATGGCTGTAGTAGGGGAGAGAGGCAGCTAGTGAGGGAGGGAGGGAAGGAAAGAGGGAGGGAAGGAGAGAGGAAAGGGGGGTTAGGCTAGAGTGGGGGGCAGGGTGCGCTTTCTTCTCTTCCCTCCTCGGCGCCTTTCGTTTCACCCCGGGAAACAGGCCCGCTCCGTGGGGCGGCGGGGACACGGGACTGCCGTGTGCGGTGTCGGGTGTGCATGTGGGGGGGACGCGGCGGGTGTACGGATGTGGTGGAGGCTGAAGTGCCCCTTCCCTTCCTTCCTCCCTCCTCTCCCGCGCTACCGGCACTCGGGGCACGCCGTCCCCGTGCCCCACGGGCTGAGAGAAGGGAAGGGGAGACCGATTTGTGCGGTGCTCGGGGCAGCTTTGTCACTTGCTTGCCGGTGTCCGCTCGGGAAGGAGAGGGGAAGGGCTCTACTCGATGCCGCCGGCGGCGGTGACAGCCGGGGTGCCAGGCAATGAGGACCCCTTCTCCCCCGGCCTGCGCGCCACCCTGCATGTGGCCTTAAGGGTGGGTGGGGGGCTGTGAGTCCTGTCCTTTCCACCGGCCGCTCGACGGGTAGCCCGACAGCTCCCGGGGGAGGGGGCCGTCGGTAACTTCTCGGGAGGGGGGGGCTAGAGCCGGCGAGGCACGGACGAGGAGAGGGCAGGGCGGGCAGCGCAGTTCTGGCTCAGCCCGGAAACATACCCCCACTGGCTGCGGGCACCTCCGCGCTTTGCTGGGGAAACGGCGTCGCTGCGGCTTTTATCAACACCCCTCTTTAGCATAGCACGGCTCGTCCCGCCCCCGGCGGAGCTGATTGGCGAGGAGCCTCTCCCCGGCCTGCCGCTGCCCTTCCCCTCACGCCCATTGGTCCTCGGACGGGCTGTTCCGCCTTTGCGCCCCGCCTCCGCATGACGTTCGGAGAGGCAACTTTTCGGAGGGGTTGATTTGAATAGCTCGGCCTGCCCCGCCCCGCGCGTTCTGATTGGCTGGGCTGGCGGCAGCGGGCAGGCCAACCTTGGGCGTTCGGAACGTGACTGACGTGTGCCCGGGGACCGGGGGCGCCGCTCCTCCCGCCTCCCCTTGCTTGTGAGTGGCGCGGCGGGGCTAGAGGGGACGGGCGCAGGCTCGCTCTGCCGGCTCTGGTTGGCTGTTTGGGGTTCTTCTCGTTCTTTCTGGCTCCGATTGGGAACACCGGGCTAGCAGGGGCGGGCTTTCCCGGGCGGCGGCTCTGATTGGCTGCCGCCCGCCGTCTCCTCCCCCGCTTGCCCTAGCTCCCTGCTATGCTGCCAACCGGGGGGACGCGCGGCCGGTTTCCTGTCGGAGAACAATAGCTTCGCCGTCACTTCCGGGGCGGAGCTACCGTGCTGGTTGCTAGGAGAGGAAGGCGGCTACGTTGGCCCGGTGGGATGCGGCAGTGTCCCGGCTGGGTGCGCGGCGGCAGCTCTGCGTTAGGACCGTTAGGGTCCGCCGCGTCGCAGTGGCGGCGCCTTCCCTTCCCGGGGCGGCCGAGCACGCGGGTTGCAGGGAGCCGGGCCCGCCCTAGATCGGGGGGTGGCCGCCGCCTCCCGTGTCCCACACTCTGTATGCCCGGTGGGGGAGACTGCTGCGGCTAGTTTCCAGCCGGCCGGGCGGCGGAGAGCGGGCGTCACGTCATGGCTTCTGGCCCTTCTGGCCGCTCAATAAGCATGCGGCCGTTGTGGTGGGGTCCCAGCCCCGGTGAGGGAACTGACAGGGAATAAAGCTTTCGCAACGTGCGGCACCGTCTGTTTTTGTCGGTTTAATGGCATTTGCAGTGTTGAGGGTGTGCGTGCCCAGCTAGGGAACAATTGCGTAACACGCAGATCGCACTAAACTCCGCTCGCTGGTCCGTGTTTTGCAGCACGCCGGGAGAAAGGTATTTTGGGTTTCCTATAAAGGCGGTATCCCCTGGGCGAGCGTCTTAAGCTGACCCTGCCTGCTTGAGGGACGGTGGTGCAATCCTTCCCCTCCAAGCTGTAGTAAACAGCTGTCGATCCTTTTCTTTATAGCTTGACTAACGGGTTTCTGACAGTGATGCTTGGCATTCCTTTCTGTTTGCCCGCGTTCGTGAGCAGGCACATCCCGCGCCGCATCTTACATACTGAACGAGTCAGCGCCGACGAACGTGCTCTCAAGGCTTTGCCGAAATCAGAATCGTTGCAGTTAACTGTTTCTCCTGCGTAATAGGAGGTGCTGTGGTGTTAATGTGTATATGCAATACTGGAGCTGAAGTTTTCATAACACCTAAGTGAAATCATTAGTTATTTCGTGGTATTGAGAGAGTATTCTTTATGAAAGGTACCTACCTACCGGATTCAGATGGGTTAAACAGGTGACATTAGTCTAGTGCCAAAGCTTAGAACACAAAATTCAGCCCTTGAAAGTAATTAACCCTAGACTTTCAGTTTTCCTCAGTGCTTAATCTGTGCACTTAGGATTCTTTTTTTCCGGTGGCTTTTTTTTTGTTTGTTTGTTTTATTTAGGGTTTTGTTGTAGTTAGGAAAAAAAAGGCATTTGATTAAGGTAGTTAATAATGTTGGTCAGATAGGTAATTTTGCAGTACCAGCTGACAGGTTGTGCTTAACTGATGTGAGAAGCATGGGCTGCAGCTCTAAAAACTAAAGTAAAACTTGGCATAAACTTTCCATGTCTTCACTAGAAATTAAGAACATATGTGTTCAAAGAGTCTGCTTGGGCGAGACAAAACTTAAATCACAGGGAAACCGTTAGTTACATATGTATCACATTCTCATAGAAAAAAAAAACGTTTAAAACAATGGTAATGTCATTTGCATGTGTAAGAGATCTTGGCTTCTGCAAAGTGAACTGAGGTTAGATTTTACATATTGATGTATTTTGCTTCTCTAAAGCAGAATGTTCTAACCTGTGTGAAACGGAAAAAAAAATCAAAGGAGATGCAGGGAAAACATCCTACGTGATTTTAAGGACTTGATATGGAGATGCTGAGTGTCCTATATGTTTGAGTTGATTTAAGTGCTGTAGTGAAACTCAAAAACATCTGCTTAAAAATAGGTTTCTAGAACCATTCTTGAAACTTGAAACACTTTTGAAGGCTGTTCTTTCATATCAACAACATTGGAACAATCCTTGAGGTGCAGTTCAAGATCTAACATATTTTCAGTGTTAGCATTTTAAGCTGGAAGCTCAAGCTGCTCCAGTTGTTGTGTATCATCTTTAATGGTATCTTCTAACTTTTTATTTTCTTCTCTGCAGTAAATATGTAATGAAGATTGTATATCTGTATTGTAAAATAAGCAACAGGTATTGTACAGAAAGTGTAGGGAGGAAATCATATAGACATCTTGGATATTCTGATCCTAATTCTGTAGTCCTGGGGATTTAAGTGGCCTCACTTTTTCAGCAGCTCAGCAGTTTATATGAAACTTGTCATGGCTTGGCCTTCAGCCCCACGTATTTAGAGGTTTTTCTGTATCAGCTGTCAAGTGTGATAGTGATTGTTAAGTGACACAGCATATGATTCTACGCTGGTTTGTGTTCGCTTTCTTTCTCTCCCACTGTCAGTCATTCACTAAAAATGTTGATGTTGTTATACAGAAAATGTCCAGGAAAAAAAGCCCAATCAATTAATGTACCAGCTAATGTTGGAACATTCTGTGGGGGGTTGTGTGCATAATTTAATTAGTTAATTTTAATTACTGTTAAGTTTGAAGGCAAGAATTGTCAGTGTGCATAAAAGGGTATTTAGTCACTACTTTTTTTTTTTTTTTTTCCTAAATCAGCATTTGCATCCTATTCCTGCAGGACCAACCAGACTAACGTAACCCCCTGGAGTCATCAGCCACTTGTCAGATATCAGCTTCAGGGAATCTTTGTGCATTACAATAAGGTGTTGCTGCATGGAAGGAAAAATACGGGAAGGCTTTGTTTTGCCATTATCTCTGTTGAAAATACTTACAGATTTTATTTCTTCTTTGCAGAGATTCTGAAGGACCTGGATGATTACTATGAAAAATTTAAACGAGAGACGGATGCCGTGCAGAAGAGGAGAATGTTGCACTGCATCCAAAGAGCCTTGATTCGGAGTCAGGAACTGGGGGATGAGAAGATCCAAATTGTCAGTCAGATGGTGGAGCTCGTTGAGAACAGAACAAGGCAAGTGGACAGCCACGTGGAACTGTTTGAGACCTGTCAGGAGACTAATGACACCACTGGAAACAGTGGGAAAGCCAGCCAAGATAAGTCAAAGAATGAGACAATCGCACAGGCTGAAAAGCCCAACAACAAGAGATCAAGGAGGCAAAGGAACAATGAGAATCGAGAAAATGCGTCAAACAACCATGATCATGATGACATCACTTCAGGAACTCCTAAGGAGAAGAAAGCAAAGACGTCCAAGAAGAAGAAACGATCTAAGGCAAAAGCAGAGAGGGAAGCTTCTCCCCCTGACCTTCCTATTGACCCTAACGAGCCGACATATTGCTTGTGCAACCAAGTCTCCTATGGAGAAATGATAGGATGCGATAATGATGAGTGCCCCATTGAGTGGTTTCACTTTTCCTGTGTGGGACTCAATCACAAACCAAAGGGCAAATGGTACTGCCCCAAATGTAGAGGAGAAAACGAGAAAACTATGGACAAGGCATTGGAGAAGTCTAAAAAAGAAAGGGCCTACAACAGGTAGTTCGTAGACTTTTCGAAGCGAATAAAAACAGAACCACCAAACCAGTGTATTTATTGTCAGTGTCACCTTTGTTGAGGTGAAAGGATTGTAAAATGTATATTTTTAAAGGAGGTTTAGAACTAAACCATTCCTGTTACAGGGACGGCAATAAGCAATTTTGGTTTTTATTTGGTAAACTGTAACAAGAATATGGTCTGTGGACCAATGTATTCCAAAAGTAAAGTTATGAATTTAAACTGAATATGTGGATGGGTCTTAAAAGATAAATTAATGCTCTTTTTGTTTCTCTTTTTCTTTCAGTGCTGGTAGCACTCTACCCATTAAAATTTTGATGACAAATATCTCTGCAATGTAATTTCGTTTTCTTTAATGAAAAATACTATTTTCCTTTTGGCCAAAATTGTTAAACAGTTTAGCAATCTGGTAGTATCTGAATAAAGCTGCAAGACATTAAAAATGCAACTTCTTTCAGCGATAAGCAGTGTGAGAGCAGAGGAGGGTAAAATTTGGTTCCTGCTACAAAGTGTCAGTGTAACAGTTCAATAGCAAGAGTTTAAATAGGCTTAGAGGATTATTTTTTAAAAAAATAGAAGTTAATGGTTAAATTTTACACAACAAATATTTTATATGCTGGCCAAATACCACAAGGGCCATTTTAAAATGATTGAATATGTTTTATATTTAACCAGGAAGTGGTTTAGTAATGAGACTTCACATAAATGAAGCTTTATACTGTCACAGATAGTAGTGTAGCAATCCTTAATTTGTTTAAGTTGTATAAATGTACATTTTAAAGTGGAGTTGCACTTACTGTATTATACTCGGAAATGCAGCCAAATGCCATTGTGTAACCAATGTGCATTTCCTGCTGTATGTATGAAAATTGTACAGCTGTGATATTAAGAAATAAATGAAACAACTTTGACAGTTTGCTTCTTTAGCAATCCTGTTATATCATTCATATAGCTTAAAAAAAAACAAACCAGATTTGTCTTCAGCCTCAGCAGCTCCAGCAAGCCGCTGCTTGGAAGCCTGAAACTGTTGTAGTGGTAACCAAATTGCAGTTGTGATAGGGAATCTTCATAGACCATGTGGCCAGCAAGGTTGTAGGAGAGCCAAAACAGCATTTAATTTTCCATCCAAGTCCACTCCTTTTGTGTTTGCAGTCACTCCCAGACCCAGGCATTTCTCTAAAATGGTGGTCGTGCTCGGTTGTTTTTATGCTTTTTTACATTATGTGTATAAATCATTCCATGTTTGTTGCCAGGAGGAAAATCTTTTGTATTACAGCATTTTCAGCGTTTATTGCAGCTATTGCAAGCTGGGCATTTCTGTTCTTCATGGTGGCCTCATGCAAAAATGCACTAGCTATGGCTGGTGTGCTACTGCACTTTGGGTTAGGTACCCAGATCCTCTGTGGCTTAGTGAAGCTGGGTCAGACTGTTGCCTTCGCCTGCTGGCAGGGCTGATGTGGCTGAGCTGATTTTGTCTTCTTATCCCCTGTGGGCCTTCGCTGCAAGTGAGAAGGGAGTGGGACCAGCAGTAACAAGGTTGTGGATGCAAAGATGGTGAAATCTGGTGGGTCAGGCAAGAATCTTTATAAGGTGTGTGGGAGGCTGGGGTTGGGGTGTTTTTGGAGCACAGCATTCTCCTACTCTTAGAATTTATGACTGTTGTTTTGCTTCTGTACCACTGAAGTGCTGCTGCCTTTTCCTGATGTGTTCCAGCAGGTCTTTCTGGAGGAGAAAAGGTTTTGGATCCAGTTGTACATGAGGCAGTTGAAGGGGCTCAGTGTTTGCACAGATACTCCCTGCCAGCCAGACATATTCACAGTGACAAGTACTGTTTCACTTCTGAATAGGTACACTAAGCATATTTGCACGTACATTGGTGTTTCCAGTCACCGTTACACCACCCTTGCCCTGTGCAAATGACCAGTCCAAATACCGTCTGCTCCTGAGGTGGGTTAGTGTTGGTGTGTAATCTCTCTACTCTCTTACACTTCTCTGAACCTTTCTGGTATTCCATTCTCCCTACCCACTTACTGGCCATTCCTGCCCCCTCCACTTGCTGCTGTTGTAGCTAGTCCTGATGTTTCATTTCTGCCTCAGCCGCTCTGTTGTCCTCCTATGCCTGCACTCAGAACATCGATACTTAGCAGGTTTGTACTAGTGAAACTTTATATAAGAACTAGTGCAGGCACGGTGTCAAACAAAGCCTTTTTTTCATTAAATGCCTGCACTGGGCATTTTGAATGTGAAAAGCCAGAAGAAAACACAAAAGGTGCAAAGGAGTATGGTAAGAAAGTTTAGCTAAAGATGGATCAGTAGGGCAATATTTATATTCCCTGAAATGAAAGTATTTCCAGTTACTGAATGCTGGCTGTGATCTCCCCATTTCAGTCCTTTGCAAAAGACAGCTGATGAACTGCAGAGCAGCTTGGAGCTACATCCCTTTCTGTGTTTTCCATGTCTTCTGTTATCTTCCCAACTTGTCCTGTTAGAGACTGCAGCATTGGTCTGCTGCTTGACCCTGAGGGTTGACTGGACCAGTGTGGCACTGTGTGGCAGGTCTAGTTTCAGTTGATGGGCACAATTAATTAGAGGGATTCTGCTGTGGCACTAAGCTCTTTGTTGATGGCAGTGAAGCCATCTCATGTTATACTGACACGCTGCCAACTTTGTTCTGGCTTTGCTATCTTGTCTAAAACGCTGTCTTTACAAATCCTCCTTTCTTAGTTATTTGCAGTGAATTTAATAGCCATGAGAGTCTGTCATCCTTTGAGTCAGCTTTTGTTATTTCTGCGCTAGAGATCAGCTAGTTTGTAAGCTTCCTTTGGACAGGGCTTTGAGCAACCTGGTCTAGTGGGAGGTGTCCCTGGCCATGGCAGGGTGGGTAGAACTAGATGAGCTTTAAGGTCGGGTCTAACCCAAATCAATCTATGATTCTGTGATACGATTCCTTGCCCTGCCTGTCAGGGTGACAGTGCTGTGATCTGGGAAGATCATCTGCAGGTTTGAGAAAACACCTGAATATTTCAGTGACCCTTTCCCACTGAGGCTGCCAACATAAAGTCTGAGGGAGAGGGAGGCTCTTCTAGGGGCTCAGCTAAGGCTTCTGACTCATTTCCTGTAGGCTAGTGATCAAGGTATGGTAGCACTAATACAAAACCAGGAGGTGTTAAGGAAGTCACAGCAGCAGGAATTGCAAACTCCTCAAGCTTCTCACTGAAAACATTCAGGTGGCTGTAATCACTGCTGGGTCTGCGGTAGGTGTCACAGGTAGGTCCATGCTCTCTGTTGCTGAACCCTTCAGCTGATGACCGAGTCCTTCCGACTACTGGAAAGCACTATTTCAACACCCAAGGCAGCTGACAGCAGACCTTACACCTGAACGGTCCCCATCCTTCCATGGCAGATCTGTTCTGCAGCAGGACAGCTGGCAGCGAAGAGGTGAAGTGAGGAGGGGAAAGGTGGCAGCAAGGGAGCCATTTGGGTGCTATGTCAGCTCCAATTGTAAAATGTTCCCAGTGGGAGAGAGAGGGAGAACCATCTTGAGCCCAAAGCAGCTGAGCAAAACATCAGTTCCAACCACTCTATTACCTAAAAACATCCCAATTAAGCAGAACTACAGTCTCCATTAAGCAGCAGCAGCCCTGGCCATTTCTATCATTAGGTGTAAATAGGTTTTTTACTAATTAAGCACAGTTGCTGATTAACTGTGTCCTAATTTCATGGAGCATGCAGAATAAATACAATTGAATCAGTCTGCTCCACCACTCATTTCTTGGTAGGGTATTTTTAGTTAGCCTTTCTGATTGTAGTATCAGTGAAAGGGGAAGACAAAATCCTCACAGTGTTTCACAGAACAAAAATATAGGAAAGGTTCTCTGTAATAGAAATGCTTCAAAACAAATGTGAATATCCTTGGAGCACATTCTGTTGCTTTAGTGAGGCTTATTATTATCCTCACAGCCTATTTGCTCTGCCTACATAAAAAGCCCAACCTGTGCTAGCCATACATAGCTCGGAAAAGGTAATCTTTCACTTCTGAGTATCAAAAGTAGTACAAACATTCAACGTAATGTCAAAAAATAATTTAATAATGCTTCATGCAGCTTCTTTCTTTCCCAGGTATTACTGAAGTCCCAAATGTAGCAAACAGGAGGAATGACACAGTAAGGAAGAGCACCAGAGCATAGTATGTGTAGGAAGTGCTGAGGCACAGTATTAAGGTTTCCTCCTGAGTTCAGGATGCCAAGATTATTTTTCCCAGTAAGCGTTTATTGTTGTTGGTCTTCAAAAAAAGCTTTACTGGAGAAGTGTAAGTAAACATTGTGGCTTAACATCCTTGAGGACTGCTGGCTTTGCTGTCCTCTCCGAAATACCTTGGAAATTGAGCTAACCATTTGTAAAGACTTTGCATACTATCCATCTAACGTAAGGTCATGGATTCTCAGATGCTGGTTCAGCCTGGAGAAAGCTCAGGGGAGACCTTAGAGCAGCTTCCAGTACTGAAAGGAGGCCTACAGGAAGTCTGGAGAGGAGCTTTTTACAAGAGCGTGTAGTGATGGGATGAGGAAGAATGGTTTTAAGCTGGAAGAGTGTAGATTTAGATTACTTATTAGGAAAAACTCTTCACTGTGAGGGTGGTGAGGCCCTGGAACAGGTTGCCCAGAGAAGCTGTGGTTGCCCCATCCGTGGAAATGTTGGTGGTCAGACTGAACGAAGCTTTGAGCAACCTGGTCTAGTGAAAGGTGTCCCTACTAGTGGCAGGGCGTGTGGAACTAAGTGGTCTTTAAGGTCTCTTCCAACCCAAAATATTCTCTTCTATGCTGCAGTAATGAAGAGTGTGGAAGTAATCCTTGTCAGATGGGTGGATGCTTTTAGAAGTCAAAATTCCTTTTAGTTGTTGGGGAGAAAATCTAACCTCCATCCATATTTTAGGTAACTAGTGAAGCAGGAAGCAAAAGTTGTCTGAAATGGCAGAATTCCCTGCAGTGCAGTAATTTGAGTTTATATTCAACTGTGCACTGTGTCTATAGAGTATATACAGTGTATATATACTTCAGTTTTCCAAGTGAATACTGTAAAACCCGTGTAAGACAAATGGTCAACTTTATGCTCTTGCTTTGTGGACGAATTAATGCAATTTAAATGACTGTTGTCCCCTCACTGCTTTATATCCTCAGCTTTCTCATCATATAATCTAGTTTGATATTTTTCCTACAAAATAAATCAAACTTGGGGAAAAAAAAAAGGGTTTTAGTGATAAGGATGAGAAACCCAAGTGAATTGTGCATAAATGATTTACCTGCATACAGAAAGGACTGTTTTGCTATGTTAATTAAAAGATATATATCAGGGGACTTTTATTTCTGCCAGCCTCCTCTCTCCTTGAGATTTGCATGATGTCATATGAAATAAAATGTCTGTTCTCATAATAGCTTCTTCAGGCTTATAACTTTGGGAAGAGACAATTTATTGAGAGCTGTATCAGTAAAAGATGAAGTGTTAGATACATGTTCCACACAGTGATTTTATTCAACAACTAAAAGATTAAGGCCAATTCTTTCAGAAAACTCCCCTGACTCTGAATGGTTTTAGTTTGTCGGTGTCCCTGGAGGACGTTGAAAGTAGAAGGAAATGAATGTAACATGTCTTAAACTTTAATCAAGTCTAATCTATGGTCACAGTTACTTAAAAGCCTTGATTGTGATCCTATCATTTTGGCACAGTGTCACCACAGAAGAGGAATATAATTGTTTGAATGCCTTGCTTTTGCGTTTCCGTGCTTTATCAGGATTTGATTTATGTTATGCTTTGTCTCATTTTTTTATTTATCAGCTGAACCCATTCTGCTTGGATTGGAGACAGTTTCAAGAAGACAGAAGTTATATTTTTACTTTAAAATTACTGCTACTGCTCCCAATCTTTGTTATCCACACTCATATATACTTTTTTTCTGGAATATAGGAGGTGTCATGAGAGTTTCATTATGCTGAGCCCTTAGAATCAACACAAAGAAAGCTTTACAAAAGGAACAGAGAAACTTGCAAAGAGTGGAAGTAAGGCTGCAATATCCAGGTAAACAGCTGGACTTTGATATCAACAGTAATCCTCCCTGGCCATAAAAGATTTAAAGGAGTTCTATCTCAATAGAAATTCAAGGGAAATAGAGCATTAAATTTCCCCAAAAGATAAACACAAAGTATGTGACACTTCTGCTAGTTTTGATGAAATGACCAGAAGCTGTTCTGTGCAAAAGGAGTAGTAACATTTTGCAAAGCCAGAAGTGTGTCATGCTGGGTAAGAGAATATAGAAGAACTGTTAAAAGTGGGTTACCAAGGTGTCCTATCAGCCTGGAGAAGGTAAGACTCCATAGAGACCTCAGAGCAGCTGTCCTGTACCTAAAGCGCACCTATGAGAAATCTGGAGAGGAACTTTGTACAAGGACATGTAGTGACAGGACAAGGGGGAATGGCTTTTACATGAGCCTGTAGTGATAGGACAAGGGGAAATGGCTTTAAACTGAAAGAGGGGAGCTTTAGATTAGATGTTAGGAAGCTCTTCACTCTGAGGGTGGTGAGGCACTGGAAGAGGTTGCCCAGAGCAGCTGTGGCTGCCCCATCCCTGGCAGTGTTCAAGGCCAGGCTGGACACAGCTTTGAGCAGCCTGGTCTAGTCGAAGGTGTCCATGTCCATGGCAGCGGGTGGGAACTTGATCTTGAAGATCCCTTACAACACAAACCACTCTGTGATTCTGTCATCTATAGATGTTATTTTACAGAAGGCAGCATGCCCAGGAGGTAGCACCCATGTCCAAGGAGGTTGCAAGGAATGCAAAGAACCTTCTTTGTGCAAGTCAGAAGCCAAGGGTCCACTTACTGTGTCCAGCAAAGCAGGTGTCAAATGCATTTGTGTTTCAGGACATATTTTAGTCATGGAGAGAGCTGTTATATAATATTATGGGTGTATAGAAGGAGAAAACAAAGGAACTTCTGAAGAACTATTTGAAAAGTTTTGCACCAAAGCTCAGGAAGATCCTCATCCTTTCTAACATAGGGTTTTTTAGATCACTTTCTTGCTTGAAGTAAAAACTAGAGCCACAGAATCAAACATTGCTCCTTTGTGTGCTGGACCTGGTCTTTCTGGACAGCAGAGATTCCATTCAGTAAAAATACACATAAGGCATCTCTGCTCCATATCAAGCAGCTGCTGGAGGCTGTTTTATTAGCATCTTGCACATGTCAACAATGGGGTTTGTCTCTGGGGTCTCTATACTTTTACGGAACCCACTTAGGACACCTCCTCCTGGTAGATAGACAGTGATCTCACACGCACTCTTTTTTTGCATGCTTTCTTTTTTGGAAGAGAGAGGTGTAATGTACTTGAGGAGTGGATGTGTTTCGTTCTCTGCAATATACTGAATGCATCATTGAAAGCTTATGTGCCTCCTTACCTGTCAATTGCTTGTAGTAGACAGTTCAAGAAGATGACCACCAGCATGGGATCTCATTTACTTCAGCTTTAACAATGGGAATGCCAGTCATGTAAACTTTAGCAAGGTTTTCAGTGTTCTATCCCATAATAGTAATGCGTCTAAATTGGGAATTTGCAGTCCAGATGGGTGGGCAACTATGTGGGTAGGCAGTTCTTCGGGTGGTTGGGCTCAGAGGGTCATTGTTAGTAGGTCATGTACCTTCGTCCTGGGAGCTGGTAATGAGTGGAGTCTTGAAAGTCTGTCCTGTGACCTATCCTGTTTAACATCATTACCAGTGACCTGCAGGAAGCAGTGAAGGGCTCTCTTGTCAAGGTTGCCAGTCAGTAGGTTTGATGCTGGGGCTGCAATCCAGAGAGACCTAGACAGGCTGGAGTGGGGGCCGACAGGATCCTTGAGCAATCCAGCAAGGACAGCTGAATTCATGCAGCTCTCCAGAAGCCCAAGGGCAAACACTCACTGACTCTTATTTCAGACATAAGAATCCAGTGAAGCATTGGAGATGAGTTTGTTTCTTCATCCATGGGGATCAGCATTGTAAAGGAAGAGTAAATAAACAGAGTAACCCTATTAACCCATCTTAACTGATTCTGGCACATTTTTACAGCTCTGGAGTCTTGCAGGGTTATGCTATTCTTTTTTTCATTGGATAAAGCTATTCCATGGTGATTTCTGTCAAATGCAAATGGATGAAAACATATCACCAGCTTTTCTAAACCTTTCCTTAACTGGGGTGCAGGAGGAGGGAGCCCCTGGATCATATAATTTAGCTGGATATTTATATTTTGGTTTTGCTGTGCCTCAGGTAAGTTCCTAGCTCCCTGTGTCTTGTTTCTGATCAATTTTAGACTCATTCAAAACCTGACACATATTTTTGGCTGTTGTTTTTCTATTACTACTTTAGCTATGAACAGAGCTGTTTGAGCTGCTCAGTGGTAGGAAGAAGTTTGATGCTGAAGCACTCCAGAGTTCTGAGTTTCCTGAATAAATTTCTATAGCAGTGTGATTTTCCAGCCGTAGCCATCCATGTGACTGAAGCAACATGGAACTTACGTTTTTTTTTTGGAGTGATGTTTTCATAATTGCAGTATTTATTCTACTTATCCTGTAAGTCAGGGAGGAGATTTACTGTGAGGGTATTGTATTTATTGGAAAGGAGGATGAAAGTTTTGATTAAAAAGATGAAATTAGACAACATGAAACCATGCACAGGCCTATGGGTCAGGAGCTGGCACCTCTGCCACCTTGTCCTCTGTGCAAGACGTGAACTCCCAAGCTGGTGCCACTGTATTTGCTGCTGCTGTGATGCCTGGAGGTGCGCAGCTGGCCACAGCAACAGTACCGCACCTCCCTACAACTACACTGATGTAGTAAGCTATGGGGAGAAATGAAGCTTTTCCTGCAGACCTGAGCCTGGCCCAAGAGACAAGATGGGATGTAATCTGCCTCAGTGCACAGACTTCCTGACCTGGGATGTGGATGTAAAAGACTCAAGCACTGGCCATGTGTGCCCGTGGTCACGTCTGCTAAAGGGTATACAAGAAGCTGCAGTTTGCAGCCCAAGGCTATACAAGAAGCGGGGGGAGATCCCATACAACAGGTTTACTGACCCACAGAGGCAAGTTTGGGTCTGTTCTGGGAAATGGACCTCTGTAGCAGGCTGCTACTGGCCATTATGTCTCTTTCTAGCTTCAGGATCCCAGAGGGGAGGTTCAAGTGGCTGGCAAAGCTATGGAGGAGGAGAAGGGCACTTTAATCGTGTTGCAAAAATAGCAGCTGTGAGCCCTGTGTCTGAGTGGCATCAGCGAGGGATGGAAAGAGCAAGGCCCTGTCTCTTCATGTGCCCCAGGAGGTCCTGGGGCTGAGTGCTGCCAAGGGCAAGGGAGGCCAGCCCATCTCCAGGGGCTGTGCAGGCCACCGCTGGGCTTTCCTCCTGGTTGCAGTAGTGTGCCTGTGAAACCAGGGGTTATTGATTTGCTGCAATTTGTCTTCTTTATGCTAATAGAGAGCTGTTTCTGTAACTTCTGAATGTATTTAGCCCAAAGCAGAACCAGTCGGGTCTCTTGTGTATACTGGAAGCCTACTGTAAGAAGCAAGAGTGAAGATGAACATAAATCAACCCAAGGAACAGGTGCTGCTGTAGAAGACTGTGAATTGGAACTAAACTGTCATTCACATGCATGAGCACAGTTCCTACTGATTTCATATCTCACATCTCTATGTACATGCATGGTGTCTTATCACCACGTCTATGCCATCCTGTGTCAGATAAACCCCTCCAGCTTTCACCAAACGGAATCTGAAATATGTTTTACATGATATTTCAAGTCAGTAACTCTTGTTTTCACAAGAACCAGTACATCTGGGGATTCATTTTGTTGTAATAGAGGGTCTTGATTTTTCCTACGGATCCCATGCTGCAAACATTGCCAGGCTTTTATGGGATTTGACAGATTAATTTACTCTATACGATTCCCTCTGTCACTATGGAATGTCTTGCCCACTGTAACTGGGTAAGTGCAGATTTGCCAGTCATACATGAGGAAAGTATAAGACAATTGATAAATATACCAGAAAGGAAAATAAACTGGTGTCTGTAAGCTGGCTAGTGAAAATGTTAAAAATATGCAGATAACAGGGTGATAGCAAGTTTAAATGTAGGTCTTTACAAAAGGGCAGAAGCAGAAAGATAGGCAGAAAGATACTCTGAGACATTCATATCAAAAAGCTTGTCTCTGCTTCTGTGTCCTGTTACCCACTAGATCAAAGATCCATTTACATTCACCTGCCTTACATCAGTATTAGCATCAAAACCTCTTTGGTTATCACTGTGTTGTGATCCAAGAACTTGATTTCCTGCTGTGAAAGCCCAGACACTGAGCCCCCTGGGCCACTGTGCTCAAGCATCCCCATGCCTTTTCCTAAGAGGGAATCCTCACCTCCAAGGAATGACAGCCACCTCTGCTGCAATTTTGCCTTGCAGTTTGCAGCCCAAGGCTAGACCTTTGCTAGAACTGGACCTGCCTACAGTCTGTACTGGGCTCTTGGAAGTCCCCATTCACACACAGAGTTCAGAGAGAACCTGGAAACACCAGAAAGGAAAAGCTTTTGGCTGCCCCCAGTCTCTTCCCGTGAGGCCACCTGCACTTTGCTTTGCAGAAGCTGGATGAGTAAGTGTAGGTGGGATGTATCGACACTGAGTAGGCAGGGTAGAAGTCCTATTACACATTGCCTTGTGCTGCCCCTGCAGACCTAGTGTTTATTTTGCAGATGATGAGCTGATTCTTTTAGCAGGAGAGCAAAGGAATGACATTTGTAGCTAGCGTAGCTGTGCTAGTAGATGGGGTTGTCTCGCTTCCCCGTTGCGTAGGAATGAGATCTGCCAGGTTTACATCTCACTCAGCCTTAGGGAAGCTATGAAATAAGAAGACAGCTAGCAGCTAGAGAGGGAAGGAAAGGGAGTTGTGAAAAAGAAGGTCTTTATGAGTGAAAAGTTGTAGAAGGATGCTGCAGCAGGGCTGTCAGAGCAGCCTGGGCAAACCCTGCTAGTTTCAGCCTTTATCCAAACCTCCATGGTACACATCTCTGCTTCAGGAGAGAAGCTCCTTCATTAAGGAGCAGTTATTATATCCTTTAATTGCAACAGAAAAGCATCCTCTGAATGGTGAGAGGCTCCGGATGTACTAGAGTGCATACAGCCCCAAAGATTATCTTTCCTTTCCAATTAGGGTTTGTCTCCACACTGCTTTAGGAAGGCAACACAGAGTTCCAGGGAAATGCTGTGTATTTCTGAGCTCTCACTTAGTTCTTCTCTGGACTCACAAGCTTCTGATGCTTCTGTCTGCCACTGGTACCATCATTCCCTGCAGTTTGGTTGCATTAATGGACTGCACCTTTCATCCATACCGGCTTCATACAGATGCTGCAGCTTTGGAGAGGGACATCAGCAGGAAAATAATCATTTAAACAGCCTGCCAGAGTCAGTTCCTAACTCCTTTGTGCTCACCACCAGGCACTGTGCAGGCAAAGCACAACTTCACCTGAGCTGTGGTAGCTGAGGCACAAGCTAGGGAGGTGAAAGCCAGTACTGGTAGTACCACCAGGATGTCAGCATCACACAGGACCTCTGCAACCTGGGATAACCAGAATCCCAGACATGTGTGCATGCTGTCAATTGGTTCAGCTGGGCACTGCAGCTGGTGAGCTGTTTAACTGCAAGCCAGCTTTCCAGGGCATAGAAGACACCTTTTTGGAAAAGTGAAATCTTGTTTTCTGGTACATCTGAAGCACCAGCAAGTTGTTGTCAAGCCAGAGCCCTTCACAGAAACATCAGACATGGAGAAGTTTCCCTGAGGTCTGGTGACAATGTTAATCCTTGAAATACAGCTCCTCCAGCTCCTGTGCTCAGCCCCTGTCCCCCAGCATGGAGGGCACTGCTCAGCTGACTTTCAGCCTCTGAAATCAGTTGACTTCAAGTGACCATAGGCCCTTATGAACCACATCTTGAACTCTCAGGCCACGTCACATGGAGATAGGCCAGAAGCAGAGCTGCCTAGCATTTCTTGTACATCTATTCAATTTTCCCCCTCTCTCTGTGACCACAAAGCAACAGCGATCTGCAAGTTCACAGTCCCCAACCCACCAGGCTTAAACGACTCTTGTATTCCTGTAAATTGTTTGCACAGCTTTTTTGGCCTGAACTAGGCACTGTGTAAGTTTTTCATCTCTCAGAAATAAGCAATTCAGAAAATAGGCAGTATTAGGAGGAGTGCTTTAATGAAATTTGGATGGGCTGGTGTTTGAACAACCAGGCACCCCATGAATATGAAGGTTCTCAGTCCAGTTCTGCTCAAGCAGCTTCTCTCATGCCTCTACCTCTTTCTTCCTCTGCTGTGTGTTAGCAAAACAGTATTTAAAAATCAAAGGAATAGTAGCAATGCTAGGATGAATGAAATCCACTGTATTTAGGAGAGTTGGAAAATATCAGTGATCATTTATGCAGACCGACACCTTGATATATGGGAATTTCCAAGTGTCCTACAAAAATAAGTTTGTCACCCCATCCCTATGTAAATGTGAAGGCTGAAGGACAGAGGGTGTGTTCAGGGCAGCACAGCAGGTTGATGGGAGGCCACGGATGGAGCAAGCTGGGAACGTGTAGCATGTTCAGAAGAGGGCAGAGCAGAAGGCCGCTTAAGTTTCAGCAGGCAATGTGTTTTCAAATGGGATTGTTGTTACTTTTTCCCTTTATCTTGAGGTTTGGCTATATATATATAATGTATATATTCAACTTCAAACACTGTTTAGCGGGCAGGACACGTGTAGCATTGGCCAGCAGCCGTGGGGAGCCATGCCCACTCCCTCAACCTAGGGACAGTTTTCTCCATCACTACAGGCAAGGCTTCACTTGCTCTTGTCATGTGGCATCGGGGTCAGGCTATCCTGTGAGCAGCAGCACTGCAGCATGAGGCGCATAGGGGAACTACACGCTGTTGGGCTCCTATCTTCAGTTATTTACCATCTTACCTTTATCTTGAGCCGCTGGTCCTACTTGGACACCTCTGTAACTTCGCTGCTGTTACTGCTCTTCTAGAGCCTTTTATTTGCTTTGTTCATATTCTTGGGGAAGTTGCTAAATTAAAATAGATCCTGTTAATCCCATGGATAATATACAGCTCCAGAGACACGGCCTGAAGATTTTATTGGTGATTGTTATCTCCACCTACATATTCTTGTTTGTACGTGATTCCTTCCCACTAGCTTGGTTATGAAGAGGTTATTGCTGAGGCAATAATTTTCTCATATGTGTTTATGATACTGTGCCTAGAGCCCATAGGAGAGGGAAAGTCACTGCCTGAGAAGGGCGCTCAAGTGCCCAGCTTGAACGTGCGCTGCAATTTTGGTGTTGGGAAGGTGTGAAGCAGGAGCTGCTGGATGAAATTCCCCAGTTTGAGCAGTGCAGAATTTGTAGTCGGAGGGATTTCCCCTGGTTTTACCTTTACCCAGTGGCATTTTTTCAATCCCTTGCTTTCCGCATTACTTGGGCAGGTGTTTGGCGTTTGATCATGGCAACAAGTAGTGACTACTAGATGAAGTCCTGCTCTCTGCTCATGCTGAAGGGGCATGAAGAAGAGCCTGATTCCTGATTCCATGGAGAGTTGTCTCTGACAGCATTGGTGGCCCTTACAATGTAGGCAAGAAGAAGGTAATATGCTTCACAGTTCTTATATAGAAGAATGATGTAAATATACCTTTACCTGAAGACTTTCAGTCCCAAGCACATTTACAAGCATCACTGAAGGGTTTGGGTTGGAAAGGACCTTGAAGGTCATCCGATTCCAACCCCGCTGCCATGGGCAGGGACACCTTCCCCTAAAACAGGTTAATCCAAGCCCCATCCAACCTGGCCTTGAAGACTGCTGAGGATGGAGCAGCCACAGCTTCTCTGGGCAACCTGTGCCAGTGTCAGTGTAATCCTGTTCCAAGATGCTCAGGCCAGAGCTGTGCTCCTTTAGACTGGGTTCACACTTACCAGCACAAGCCTCTGCTCTAACTCTCCATCTAACTCTCCTTTACTGGCTCAAATGTCTTCCAGAAACTTTTTTGTGGTTCTGCAATGCCAGAAGTTACACTCAATTGTGCCAAAGCCATCAGTGCCTTTGCTATGCCCAGTCACCAGGTCCACCTTGCACCTCCTTAGTGGACACAATGATCTTAAGAGTCTTTTCCAACCTAAATGGTTCTGTGATTCCTCTTTACTTTGCTTCTCAGCTTGCTGAGCCCTGGCATTTTTCCAGCTTCACAACCCTGAGCACTGAGCACCCACATTTGCTTTGGACACTCGGTGCAGGGGCTCTCCTTAAGTGAAGGGAGATCAGGCTCTGATGGCTGGGCTGCAGACTCATGCACATGTGTGTGTATCTGTGCAGGCATCAGCCCCACAAGGACACAGCCTTGAGCCCTGTTGGCAGGATGGAGTCTGACCTGCCTGGGCCAAGGTGCCACAGCCAGACACTGTTCCCACAGGCACCCTGTCCACCAGACCACCTTTCCTTCACTTCAGGGGGTGTTCCATCTATTACGAGATCACTTGAAAAAGCTCTTCCTGTTGGAAGGGTTTAAGGGCATTGTGCACCCTTGCCTCTCAAGCAAAGAAAGGGCTAAGGGCAGGAGAGAAATGAAGTCCTCTAGGGTGGTACATCAGATGCTTTTACTGGAAATGCAAATTATAGTATTGTGTAACACTGATTAATGTTCTAGGTACAACAAAATGAATTACCTTATCTATTCATCTATTCTCTCATGAAAACCTCCTGGTTTGGGCTGGCCTCATTTTCTCTTTGTCTGCAGTGCTCTGATCACATCCTGTTTAATTTCCTTTTCTATCGAGAAACCGCATTTCTAAATGTGATCATTGTTAGTGTGCTCTGCCTAATTGGTTATAATCATCCTCATTGAAGGAGGCTGAATTCAAAGAAATTCAGTAAAAGAAACGATATGTTGTTTTTCCTGTTAGCCTTGTCTGTCAGGCTGGTTTCTGCTGTTACACTGCCACCACAGCTGGTAACATTTCCACAGCTCTAAGGCACCCTTAAGGACAGCCAGTATGGAAAGCGTCCAGCAGCATGTGAAGAAAGATGAAGGCAGGGACGGGTCCTGTCCTCCTAACAGAGACTGCCAGCAGAGACCTTAGACTGAGGCTTAATTCAGGGTGTTCTTCTTCCAGGGGGGATATCACAGCATTTTATTTACGTCTACCTGCTGGGAAGACACATCTACAGATGTGTGGGGACAAAGCAGGAGAACTGCCACCAGTACCCTGTGGTGGTGACACAGTCTGCTCCTTCTGCTTGGCTGGCCTGCAGGCTCTGGCCAGGGCGGGTGTTTTTACAGCTGTTACCTTCGTGTGGGATTTATTTGCGCTCATGTTTTCCTTACTCTGTTTCTCAATTGTTGCCCTTCCTGAAAATGCTTTTTGCAGAGGTTTACACCCTTGGCTTGGGGAAGCTTTTTCCAAACCTATGCAAGTAGTCCTCCCCAGCTGGCTACCAGACTGGCATAGAGGTGCTGACCTCGCAGGCAGACCCACCATGGATTTGCCCACTTAAATCTCACTGGACAACCAGGCCAGTGGCCAGGCATCCTTCTGAAAGCTGCCCCTTGCCTGATATGTAACTGCACCCTTTGGCCTTCCATGTCTGATATGTAACTATGTCCTGGGCTGGATCCAGCAGATGATCCAGCTCTGGTGGATCCAGCTCTGCTCTTCAGGAAGACACATTGAAGCCAGAGCCCCCTGCTTCTAAGGCTTTGGACACTCGAGAAGCTTACAGGGCAAGGCGGCTCTGCTGGCTGTGCAAGGCAATGACACTCATGCAAGCTGCAGGTCACGTTATAAGGGCTTTTGCTAGGATTCAAGAAAGCTTTATAAATGAACCATAGAGGAAAATGGCTGTAATTTTTCAGAGCTCACTGTATATAAAGATGGCATTTACCCAGAGAAGCGCTGTTTCCACAGTATACAGAGATCTGGAATATGCCGTTAGATTGATCCCTTGTAGCTGAAAATTACCATTACTGTTCAATTGCATACAGGCATCTTAAATTATTAATAGGATTCCTGCCTGAGGGTAAACATTGTAGACTCGCATTCTGAGATTTTTAAGAGCCTTTTGATTGCTCACAACTAGGGCTGTTAAATACTGTTATTTGCTTTATACCTCTTAAATGGATCAATAGCAACCAGAGAAGTATCGGGGGGATAGAGAGTGAGCATAAAGAAGTAAGAGCAAAGTTACTACAGTATCCCTCAGGTCTTAAGAGATTTCTAAATCTGCCCAAGGTTTTGTCCTGTAACTTCCTGTGCAACAGTTTGGGAACAGGGTCCAGACAGCCCCCCCCCCCCCATCTCCCTTACAGCCATGTATGTCCTATGGGCTGTTTTCTGGAGTACCAAAAATCTGCATCTTACGAGCTGGGAAGGAGGTGACCACACATCCATACACGGCCCTTGCATCAGGGATGCAGTCCTGGGCAGTCCCACAAGCTCTTGGTCACCCAGAGGATTTGCCTTTGTGCTTCCCTTTCTGTTTGGGAAGCTGTAGTTCACTTGTGGATCCAAATGGCTTCTTTTTGAAAAGATGCACCAATCGAGGTGGCAAATAGGGCTTCAATCTGCCTCTGTCTTCGTGCTACCCCTTGATCAGGCACCTGTGTCCGTTGATGTTGTTCTCTCTACTCTTCTCCTCTTACCAGTTTCTTAAAGCTGACTATCACATAGGAAAAGTCAGGCTGAGGTGGAAGAAGCTGCTTTGCCTTCTCCTTCCCGTGCTCCTGTTTGTGCTATTCCTCCTCTTGCAGCTGTCTTGGGGGTAAGGTTTCATAAGATGGTGTGAGCCAGCGTACCAGCTCATTGCTGCCAAAAAGGGATGGTTCCACCCCAACCCCTGGCCAAAGCTTCTCCCACCACCTCTGGTAGGTATGTGAGGCACTGGGCTCCTCTCTGAGCAAAAGCAGTGGGCAGGTTTTGCCATTTCAGTAGGTAAATGGGCACAGGAGGACGTCTCTTCTGGCTTAGGTGGCTGTAAAGCTTCAGCCACAGATTGAAGCCCCCCTTTCTGCACGTGCTCCTCAGGTGCCACCCCTCTCCAGGCAGAAAAGCAGAGCCCTCAGAGTGTCAGACACTTCATCGCACTCTGTGCTGTGTGTGGGTGCCAGCTGCCCATGCTCACAGGAGAGACTCAAGGGAGAAGTTTGAGCCTTTCCTTTGGGCACAATGGTGATGATATTTGCTACTGCAAACCCAGGCATGCAAAGAGAAAAGTTCTTCTTTAAACAAAAAGCACACTTAAGCAGAGTTATGGAGCTTTGAAAAGTACTTATCTTATGGCCAGACTGTAAAGTATGGTTAATTTTAATTCTTGTAAGTAAAATAACTTTCTGTTATTGAAGAGAGACCAACCCAGTTATTTCATTTTTAATCCAGGCTAAACCTACACAGGCACTGGCAAATCCTTTCTTATACAGAGTCATTCCCAATGAATTAACTCATACCATTGCTGTCTATCCTATTCAATCTCCCCAATTCTTTATTCAGCCCTGCTGCCCTCTGACTTCACAACAATGTCAGATAACTTCAGCACTGAAGTAATGAAGACAGTGATTCAGTATGCCCTATTGGAAAAAACAGCAGCCTTCTAACATCGTGGAGAGAAGTGCTGTTATATTTGATGCCTCATTTGCCACAAACAGTATCTTATTACAAGGATGTTTCACAATATGTTAATCTTATATCAAGCATGTTATTATTAAGGCTGATGTAACACACCTAGAATCGCAGCACAGTAATTAGCTTTCCTAGTGCCACTAGCTCAGAGCATTTAATAATGAATGGTGGAGTTCAGAGATCTGATACAGGGTGCTCACAGTTCCCAAACAGTGAATCAGAGAACTCCATCCACCCCAATGTCACCTTAGATGTGACCTGATATAATAGAATCATAGAATCATAGAATAGTTAGGGTTGGAAAGGACCTTAAGATCATCTAGTTCCAACCCCCCTGCTGTGGGCAGGGATAATAGGCCCAAATGTATTTAGAATTTGAAAATGAGAATGAGTTAATAAGATTTTTGAGTCTGAATAGATCCGAGTGAGTTTCAAAGTCAATGTTTGAACCAGATATTAAGTGGATTCTGTGGTACTTTGCAGTGTGGTTCGTACACAGTGAACAACTACAGCATAAGGTCCAAAGGTAATCAAATAAAAAATTAAACCCAACAACAACGTTGCTTTTGATGAAATTACCTCTTCATAAACTTTTAGGAGGTAAAATATTGCACTGACAAAGCATGACCATTCCATTTTCCCCAGGGAACATAAGTGTAAGGGATGTTGATACTACAACATGACGACTGAAGACTCAAATTTGATCCCTAAAGACATATTTAGCTAGACTTGACATTCAGGCCCAGAAGGCTATGCCAAGTCGTTTAAAAGTCTAGGACTTCATTTTTAGCCAGACAGTCCTACATTACAAATGCACAAATGCCATTCAAATCTGACCTAGAAAGAATTAAGTGACACTAACATCGTAACATGAATCCCTCTTCAGGAGGTGTTACACAGTTCTGATTTCATCTAATACATCATACTCGTAAAACTGAGGTTCAGAACTGATGGTATAGTAATTTATTCGCACTAGAGTGCAAAAGCTATCTGAAATAGGGCAGGATAATCCAAAGCTGGGATATTTGAACCATCTAGTAGGGTTCAAAAATAGCCACCAAAACCCCCTCAAACCAAAGGAAAGCACTCGAGCACTCTGAATACATCCCAGTCTATAGTGTGGATATCAAGGTCAGCAAGGTCAGGCTATTAACTATCAACAAATCAGAGGTACTACAAACACTCTTCAGACATGTCCATGGTATAAATCAACCTGATTAGAGTAAAGGAGATAATAAACGAACGCTTTAATCACAAAACCTTCCCTGGTAAGTCACTCTCCATCAGAGACATTTGCAAGGGTCATGGTCTGGATGCCAGGAATTCTTTGCCAGGCAAAGTCTGAGTGGAGGATGAGCAGGACTTGTGGGTGAAGGCAGGTTCAAGCAGTGAAGTCTTCCAAGTGCATTAGGACTCCCATTTCATGTGCCCTTATTTATTATTTCTTTGAGCATTGAACATGTTCTTCTCAGCTGTGTCAAAGCAGCAGATTTTTCCAAAGAGGCTGTTAGAGGAAATATTTCTCCTTTGGTTATCACACACCAGTATGTGTGATGTCCTCCAGCACACGTGCTGAATTTTGTGCACTTCTAGTTTGTCCCAGGCCATCCTATTTAGCAGTTTGCTATTTCTGTAAGGAACATCATCATCTTCTGAATCACTGTGAGATCTCTTTACTCGTAGACAAAAAATCAAAATGGACATAAACCAGGTTTATTTGAGCAAAGTGAAATGTTAAGCAAGTGTGAAGTGTTAACCTTGGCTGTACCTGCCACCCATCCTCTTTTATGGCTGTTCTCCTTGCCTGGCACTGCTTTACTTCAAACAACAGCTTTTTAGAGAGGAATCCTGTTATAATCTTTTTTATTACTGTTTGCAGATGGACATTTTATGGTTGCTTTGAAGTGCCAAAGCATGCTGCTCCACAGATGTGGAGCACCTCTGTATTGTGCTGATGCTTAGCCATTCACCACACGGCTTTTTTGGACCATGTGAGAATACTAATGAAGTGTTTCTTAAATGTGAGCTCTTTAAGTAGAGAGGCCTTGATCTGCCAGGTTTTCATCTATTTACCCCTTCTCTCAAGAGCCAAGCAATTTGCAACCATCAGCTGACTTCCTAACATTTTACAAATCACACATAGAGAAGGGGCCTTCTGGGACAGCACTTTTTGGTTCAGCTTCCCAGAGACAATAGGAACCTTTTTGTGAGCTGCATGAGAATTTGCTACTTACGCACGCTAAAATACATGACTTTTGAAACATGTCTGTTTGCACAGTCCATGTGATGCCCTCTGCAGAGGCTGCACACGCCTGTGATGGCGTGAATGTCAGACCTGACAGGCCGAGTGCAGGGGATTGTCTTGCAGAGCATCCGTGTTTAAGTTCAATGGGAGAAGCAAGCTTTAGGAGGAATTGTGAAACTAATAAAATCAAAATCACAATGAGCCTTATTGTTTCAAGTATTCTGTCACCAGCCTGGTTGTCATCTCCCTTGACAATTTATTTTAGATTTCTCCTGAAACTGGTGTACTCATAGGTAAAGTGGTGATGAGTTGTGCTACTCAAGCCTTTAAAATTCAATGCTAACATAATTTGAGGATAGTAAACAAATAAAAAAAAAAAACAAACCCTCTTTTATTTAAAGGGATTTTTGTTCCTTTTGCACAGTAATCATTCCTGCTAAAGTGATAAAAATTGAAGGACCTGTAAATCTGACTCTGTTTCATATTGAGTATCAAGTTCAAAGTCAAGTTTTGCAGCCCTTATTTTAGCGAAAGGCAAAACCAAGGAAGGAGAGGATGAGCTGGTCTCTCTGTGCTGCGAAAGGCATAGGGCTAACAACGGTTTCTTATTCTCTTGGTAGCTTCATCCAAGTGGAGAGTAGCTCAAGAAACCCCTCCTGCTTCAGGTGCTCCTCCTGACACTGGGCAAGTGTGTGAAACCATCACATCAGTAAGGAAACGTAAGACAAGACTTCTCTGAGCAGTGTGGTCACAAAAAGTGCATTTTAGAGCACCTCATTACAATAACGTGAAAGTGATAAAGGCTGTTGAAGGGCTGTTAAAAGGTACAGCCAAAAGTACCAAATGAGACTCAGATGCCTTATGGACATTGCATCAGAGGGTGAAAGGAAAAATTAATTTTAAAGGACTCTAAAAGGAATCCAAGAAAGCCACACTTCCATGTTTTTAAACAGTAAAGAGCACTACTAGAAGTTAACTAAATAAACATTCTTCAGAAAATGGAAGACATCTCCCAGTGGGGGTGGTGCAAAAAAGGGCAAGCTCTGGCAAACTGAATGGAAAACCACAGCACTGAAGGCTAAAAAGATTTCCTTAGAATTAGAGGGCAAAAATCCTACCAAGGCCCTTGGGGCAGGTCAAACCCTTTCTTTGCCTATGAATCTGTCTCAGATTAACATGCCAGCAGAAGAAAATCTAGATCAAACTGATAGCTGCGGCTCTGGTGGGAAAAGTCAGGGACTCCAGAGGTGGATATACCAAATCCCAGCAGCGTGTTATCTGCGGGTGAGGTGAGATCTCCTTCTGCAGGATGGAGTTGGATGATGCAGCACCTCTTTTTAAAATGGCCAGTTCAGAAATCACGGAGGTGAGCTGACTTTCTGGAAGACAGTCTGGCTGTCAAGGGTAATGATAGACAGCAGCAGGAGACACATGGATGAACAGAACAGACAGGAAAGAATCCATCTGGATTTTGTAGGGGGAGGAATCCTGTTTCATCAGGTGCATTTCCAGACAATTCTTTCGAAGCGTCTTCTTAAAGGCCCTTAATTTTTGAAGAAAGAAGAGTATAGGAAAGTTTTAAGAGCAGTTTTAAAAGTAGGGAATAAAAGTAGGGATAAGTAAGCTAGAAAGAGAATATGGGTGAAGTCTGAGAGAAATTTATGTTGCGACCGACCTTATTTGAAATACTCGTAAGTGATGTAGGAAGAAGAGCATCCATCATGAGGTGAGAGGGTTTGTTTGCCATATAAAATTATCCAGTTGTCTGGACTGAAACCTGCTGCAGAGAGTTGCAGGAGGATCTCACGGTATGGATTAACTAGAAAAAAGTCAGAGATGAAAATGGGTGTTACTACATTCACAGTAATTCATGTAGGGAAATCAATCTTAATTGCATATATACACATAATGATGGGCTCTCCATTTCCTCTAACCACATAAGAATGATCTAGTAATGCTTTGAGTATATTAGTTCAGTGTTAAGTAGAAAAAGACTCTTGGTAATTACTAGGGAAAGAAGGGAGTGCAAAACAAGGTGCATCATTACACTGCAAATTTATGGTGCATCTTCTTTTCATATATTGTCATCTCATCTCAAAAGTTTATATGAAGAAGAGGTACAGAAAATAACTAGAATTTGCTGTATAGATCTGCTTCATAAAATGTACTGAACAGACTATGACCCCTCTGCTTGGAAAATAGATGACTGAGGAGAAATATGATGTTAACTCTATAAAATTGTGTGCCGCACAAGATAATTTATTCACTGTTTCTTGCAGAACCAGGGGTCATCAAATGAAAGAGGCAGCAAATAAAGAGGAGTACTTCACACAGTGTATATTGAATTTGTGGAGCTCATTGGCAAAAGATGTTGTAGAAGTCAAAATTAGAAACAGGTTCAAAAATAATGAAACAGACTAATGACAGGGAGGCAGCCAAGGGCTATGGAAAACCAGTGCAGAAAGCCGTTGCTCTGGCTGGGGCAGCAAGCTGGGTAGGAGCCACAGTGAGCCCTGAAAGCAGAGATGACCAACGGGATCTGGGGCTGCATCAAGCAGGAGTACAGACAGGAGCTTCATCAGGGGTTGTCCCCTGTGCCCAGCACTCATTGTTAATCTACATCTGGGCACTGTGTCCGGTTTAGTGCCTCAGAGCAGAAAGACACCAACAATGTGGAGTCAGTTCACCCCTATGACGCTAGGAAGCATTGCCCATGAGCAGAAGCTGGGGCAGCCTTGTGCAGAGACAGCTTTGGAGGCACCTCACAGCCAACTCACAATGCCTAAGGGGAGGGGAGGTGGGTTATGGAGTGAGGGCAGCAATACATGGCAGGGAAACAAGGTACAACAATATGAGATGAAATGAGAGGGGTTCAGACTGGGTACTGAAAACTTGGCCCCATGAGGACAGGAAGGGCAGCAGGCAGACGGAGGGACAGGCTGCCCAGAGAGGTTGGGCAGGCTCCATCCTTGGGAGGGTTTCAAGACTGGCTGGGCAAAACAGTGAGCAACCTGGCCTGATCCCACTGCTTCTTGGAATGGGAGTGCATGAGGGGCCTCCTGAGGTCCTTTCCAGCCTGAATTACCCAGTGATCCCATCCTCTAATCCTTTGATCCTAATTCATTTAGGTAGAAATTGTCAGAGGTCGTACAGCTGTATTGGGGAAAACAATACTGGATAAGACTGTCCCTGAGTCAGATGCAGCGCATCTGTTTATTTTTTTTCTGTGTTTTTAGAAATAAATAAATGTTGACTGTAAAAAAAGGTAAATTTAATGAAAAATGGGATGGGGGAGCACAGTTCAATGAGAAGAAGCCTTGAAGCCTGACAATGACCTAAGCCTTATGACAAAATGAAACAGTAACTACACTTGACTCATGGGTACTCCACAGAGGTATTACACGGAAGAGAATGTAGTGTAAGGCATTCATCTCATCTTGCACATCCCCAGCTAGTTCCTTTCGCAAGTTCCTATTACCTGACAAATCAAATCACACCTGCTCACTGACTGCAGAGGTGCCAATGAAAGCCCTCAGTAGCCCACACAGTCCTGAACGCACTCAGTGATGTGTGAGGCAGGAAAAGAAAACAAGCTCAGACCTGTGCTCCTAGGCTGAGTTTGTAGGCAAACCCTGCAAACTGGGAAGACCTAGTACTGATGTTTTCCAGAGTGACCAGAGCCACTGGGTCTGTAGCACAGCAAGCTCAGGTCTGGCAAGGCTGTTTTTCGCCTGCTTTCAGCCTAGAACCAGGTTTTGGTACTGAATGGATTCCAGAAAGAGGCTGCAAGTGACAACTACAGTGAATGAGTTGCTGGTCATTTTGAAGTCCCATGGTGACATTTCATAAAGGTCCAAGGTGCCGGGGTGTGTTTGTGGCTTGCAGCCCTGGGACGGGCTGCTGCGTGCCTTCTGGTGCAGAGCATGTGGGAAGGATGTGAAGGACGTTCCCAACTGTTGAGTGTTCCAACTCAAGTTGAGGCTTCAGTCCCAACTCTTGAGACTTCTAGAGAAGTCTCTATGGTACTCAGTAATATCCGTCTCTTTATCTTCTTCTGGGATAAGAAGAACAAACCAACTTCTCCATCAAGTGCTAGCCAGATGCTGCTGTTTTCCTCACATAATAGGTCTCTCTGAGATAGTTCTGTTTTCATGAGCCATTTCAGGATGATGCATATTCAGTTTTAACACACACACACATATTTTAGGTGCAAATGGTCTTTTCACAATCAGAGAAGAAAACCTTGGTGACATTGCACCTGAAATCTAGACCTGCATCTTGGTCAGTGCCTTGTTCTACTTTTGTAAAAGCTGAAGAAAAAGCTTAAAGTATCACACTTTTCTATCTCTGCACATTGATGCCTGACTCCCTTGGGCAAAATAGTACACTTTCAAGTTAATTGGTATAGATGCTTGCAAAGTTTGGTGCTACAGAGCAGGCAAGAGATTCGTTTCAGAGTGCAGGAGCCCCGTACTTTCTCTCCCTCTCAAGTCAATTCCAAATGCTCCGCTCTACGAGTTTCTCTTCTTTTCAATTACAGTTCTCCCATGGTAGTAAATAAATTTGTTTCAAGCTCACGCGTTTCTCTTCTTTTCAATTACAGTACCCTCTCAAGTAATTTAATTTCTTTTGAGTCTTAAATTCACAGCCAGCTCACTCTCCAACAAATGTGTACATCAGGTAGCAGAAATATATACCAGATTTTACCTTTATATTGAGGTTTTAAATGCTGGTTTTGCCTCCATTACCTCCAAATTGAGTAAAATCTCTTTCAAGCAAGAGGTTCAGCAAGAGGTACACAGATCATATAGCATGGGAGCTGCACAAGCAACCTTTCATTTGGGCCGTCTCCTTTGGTCCCAGCAGCTGCCTTAATTCAGCTGTAGGAGTAAAAGGAGTGCAAAAGTGTGATAAATCCATCTTTATTTTGATAGAGATATATTAATTTTTATTTGTAGCAATAGCTGACATGATAGTGAAACCCTATGAAGGTCTCATCATCAGCTACTGCAGGCTGATACTGATCTTCCTCTCATCTTCACAGATTATTAGATGTGCAGAAGGGTAGGGCTTTAGATGCATGTGAGGAATGGGTGGAGGGCTGATGGAACTGGAGGTCAAGGGGCTGAAACTGGGACAATCTGTACAGCCTCTGACCTAGGACCCACCAGAGTGTACCACGAAAGACTGGAGGACAAAGCAATCTGCCAGTATGTGTACTCCATCCCTCCCGAGAATAAACATGGGACTGAGGTAACCATTTGGATACCTTCCATATATGCAATACTAAATATTCAAAAAGTGAAGCATGGGGAAAAATGCACATAAATTCATTACAATAGGGGCTCACTTAAAGTGTCCACATAGCAATAAGGGGTTCAGGCAGTGAGGCAATGCATGGTCCTCACTTAGCATAGCAAAGACGTATGTGGTTGGACTCTGGCATATGTGTGAATTCAGGCAGTTGAGTTAGCTTGCTGAGGAGGCAAAATATTTCTCTGATGCTTTACTACAGCCACCTGTCAGAGTATAGGTAGAGCAGTCAGTAATCCACAGAGATCCCTAAGGAACTTTCTTCTGCCTTTGTTCATTTAATCACAGCAGCATGGAAAGATGATTCAACATTTCACAACAACTTCATAAGGGTAATGAAAGTGAGAGGCAGATGTTTTCAGCCAGCCATCCCAATCTGGTATGATCTGATCCCTATGGCTTGAACCTGGGGACTGAGTTGCTGTGGTGTGTTTGTTGCTCCTGCCTGGCCCAAGATCGCTGAGGGTCTGGACTCTCATCTCTTGCCCAGTGCAGGGCAGAGTGACTTAAGCACCAGTGATGGAGAACCATTACCAGTTCCTGATGGCCATGGGAAAAAGATGCTCACACTTACTCTCACTGTGGACATTAAAATAGAAAGCACATTTCTATCTTCAGTCTTATTAGCTAATTGTGGTCCACTTCTCTCTGGATTTTGTCATTTATGTACACTCCAGCTAATGCCCTCTGTTTTTTATTTATTGGGTCTCCATTGATGAGATTTTACTTCTTGTTTTCTTCTTCCCATTTCACTGTAGCTGCAGATCATTCAGTAGCTCCCTAATTTGATATCTCTGTCCCAGGCTCTGGCACAGTACTTGGTCTGTTTCTTTGCCAATATGCTATTTTTCCCTTACAAAGACTTGGTTTTGTAACATCCAGTTGTGCAGAGAGGCCCATATGTTGCCATAGTCCAAGTGCACTAAAGGATAGAAAATTATTACTCAGAAAAAAGCACTCCATAGTCCCCTGTGCAAGCCAAAATGCACTCCTTGGCATGATTCCTTTCCCATCTACAGTACAAAGTAGTCTTGGGAAGATTCTCAACAAGGCACCAGAGCTGATATGCACAGTGGACATGCAGGAGCAACCAGAGACCAACTCAGCAAACACACTCAATATGTAGTATCCTGCAAGACAAAGTCTCCCACATTTTAAATGCTACACCGAGCACATGCTGAGCAACCCTTCGTGTAATATGTAATGATTAAAATCCCTCAGAGATTCCCAAGGACACTGAAACCCACCTCTAGCCATTTGGAGCAGGCAAGGCATTGCGTGAGAGTGCACAGACCCTTCTGCTCAAAGTGTTTGCTGGAAGGAAAAGCCTTCCCCCCTTTGCTCTTGCCCTTTCCCATTTTTCTTCTCGCATCCATTCTCTCAACCCTTCCCCATCTGCTCTCCTCATCATTTGAGGAGGCACTTTAACTTCAAGGAGCTGTACCAGTATATCTCTTTGAAAGCCTCAGAGTGAGCAGAGCTTGCTTCTGACAAAAAAACCATCTACTCTCTCATTGCAGTCTCTGGCTTGAGGTGAGCAGGGGAACTGCAGCTTGTTAGCATGTTAGCAGCCCAAGGAAGGGCTGGGGAACTTCTCCTATGTGCCACAGGCAAAGGTAAAGGGTAACATCTTGCTAGGAGGAGCCACATGGCACTGCTGACCTTCAACACCAGATGTTGAAGCTGCTGCAGCATGCCATGGCTTTTGGTCCCATTGTACCATAGAGTACATAAGTCCTGGGTTAAATTCTTATTAGTGGTGTTGGTGCTGTCATTATTACTATAATTTCTGGAAGCCCTACACTAGACTAGAATTTCACTGTGCTAGATACTGTCTAAATACACAACTAGAAGAAATCTGTCTTTGTCTCAAAGTATACATAAATTGCATCAAGGACAAGAGATGGCTGGTAGTTACAGGCAGGCAGTACAAGAAATCAGAGAGACAGTGCCGGTCAGACTTTCGACAAGCATGCAAATGTCTTTCTGAGGATGCATTCTGCCTTAAGTTACTCTGGGAATGGGTTTTGTGGACTTGTCAGTGTTAGTTTTATGGTTGGACTCAATCACCTTAAAGGTTTTTTCAAACCTAAATGATTCCATGATTCTATGATAGGTTTTAGTATCAACTCATCAGCAGCCCCAAAAACAGGGAAGGTGGGTTTTTTTAGTTTTAAAGACAGTTTTTCAAGGGAGCATATGCAGGTGCACAGTGAAATTGCTTTGTATACATGAGAGTTTCCACAAGCATAGGAGCTGGCACATGAAAAGTATGAGTATATTTGCTTAAAAGCTCAGTAATGGGGTGGAGCTGGCAGGATGGCCCTTGCAGAGTCAGCAGGTTGAGGCTGTACTGACGGGTGGGTAGTAGGGGCTGGCAATAAATGAAAGGCCTTGAAAGTGACAGGAAATCGCGTATATTTGACATGTAGCAGAGGAGCCCGAGGAGGAGATAGGGAAAAGTGATACAATCAAACTGCTGGGGTAGGAAATGGTCTTTCAGCAGCAATTCATATGGAGCTCAGGTAGGTTCAGTTTCATTTATCACCATCACAGATATCAAAGCTGGTGAAAAATAACTGAATTACGAGCAGATGAGAGAAACTGTTTAGTTGTGGATTGGCAGGAGAGAGGTGTTCCCACAGGAGTGTCAGCAGGACTAATGCACGGCATGGATGAGAGAGGCCAAGGAGACAGGAGAGCTGAAGAGCCAGACAGGTTGTGTGGGGGTGACCAAGAGGCATACAGCACATGTAAATGGATTTTGCTGGGCTGACTCATGAGGAGGAGCCGGGCAGCTCTCACCTATACAGGAGGATGCCCTCAGTGTTGCACCAACAGTGAGTATCAGAAGATGCATCAGTGCTGGAAGGCAATGCCCAGAAAGCTCAGAGAGCAGCAAATATCCAACAACACACTGAGCATCCTCCTCATGCTTCTGGCAGGGGGCACGCAGAGCAGGATATGTATGTGAATAAAAAGTTGGGGACCACAGGAGGACGCCCAGGTGAAGCCCAGCTTACCCTGATGCCCCTGAGCCAGTGCACGGCACCTGCAGTACAAGGACCAGGAGAGGTGATGAGGATTCCAACTCCCCATTACCTTTTCCAGGTGACATTTGCCCAGGTCTTGAGGGCACTGAGGACCTTCCTGTCCTGATCTCCTCACAAAATCAAAGTTACTGCATACACAGTAATTTGTATATCTTTCAGGCACTTCAGCGATGCACCAGACGTGGTGACAGAACACCTGGAGGTTTGGAGACCTTCTGATACCCATCAGGCTCCCATAGAGCTCTGCTCCTTGCCATCAGGAACCAGCATTTGCAGTTCTTCAAGCCCACATTGTGCCTAGATTGGGCAAATTTATTTGCTGCTTAAGTAAAAGGGAAACCAATCGTCTATTTCAGGTAAAATAGGCAGCATTTGTGCACTGTTTGCAACAGATGCAGACTTTGGCCTTTTGAAAGCAAATGGCTGTGAAATATGTAATGCTGATCTGATTCTGTAAAGGTTGTATCTTGCTGGTCATGGCAGACTTTGGTCTTTGCATCTACCTTTTCATTTTTTACCCCATTGCTACTCTTCCCACAGCTCCCATAAGTAATACACCTGAAGATACAGGCTTGAGAGGATGTGCATAAACTCATGTCAAGCATTGTCCTGGAATGCAATTGCATTCCATACCATCTCTGAGAACATTTCTCTTCATTCATAAACAGCTTTGCTTTTTGCATATTTCAGTCTTTGTTATCAGGTGGCGTATTTTCATCACTTCATTTTGCTCTTGGTCTCTTCTGGTTCCTGAAATCTCCGTGTTTCTTATCACTGGATTTATGGATGTATCTTTCTGTACTGGAAAAGCTCTGGAAAGTCCTTGGGAATCTCTGTCTCAAAGAGCCTCCTGTACTGAGGGTACCACCTTTGAGCTCCTGTGGCCTTACTGGTGGCTATTTTATTGGTGGTTTTCTGAACTTCTTTCAGGGTGAGGCATTCATGTCTGTATTTGCTGTCTTTAGCCTCACTTCCCAGATGTCCTGTACAGGAGGTCATGTGCATATGTCAGTTCTTTTGCTCCGCAAATTGAATCTGAGGGATGATCTTATTCTCCTGTCTTTGGGTTCAGCAGGATTACTCCCCCAGCTGTTCTGTCTTCTACTGTCGAGGTCATGGCAGGCTTAACCTCCGGCAGAGTACCAAAGACCTAATAAATAAGGCTTATTATTTTGGGCTTGGTGCCATGCTAACCTGGTTACAGAGCTTCCAGCTGGTACTTGTCTGGCTGGGGAATGTGCAGGGCTGATCTGAGCAGTGTATCAACACTGTGAGAAATACTGCCTGTGGATATGCCATCCCTGGCAGTGTTTGAGGCCGGGTTGGACAGGGCTTGGAGTAACCTGGTCTAGTGGAAGGTGTCCCTGCCCATGGCAGGAGGGTTGGAACTGGATTAGCTTTAAGGTCCCTTCCAACCCAAACCACTCTGTAATTCTACGATCCCCTCCTCCCTGTGACAATAATTGCTTTACACAAATGCTGTGCTTGCTTACAGCAAGCAATGCAAACCTGCATCTGCAGGATAATGCCCCAAGATGAAGAGTGAAAATCCATCTGGCAAATGGTGACAGCTTCTAGCATGACAGTGTCCAACCTGTCACCTAATGGAAGACACATCCATGATTTATCAATACTGGAATTTCAGCTGCAAATGCAGATTTGAAACATTAATTACTAATATAGTCCAATAAATAAATCTCTGAGCATTTTCATCAGTTGCACTATATATAAAAAATCATGCAGGTTTTATACTTCCTAGAATTTACAGAATTTCCTGGTTGGACATCTTATTGCTGGGAATGTTGCTTGCTCTCAGGAACTACCATTCAAGTAAGTGCTTCTCTGCATTATGCATGCATTTTATGTTTAATTCTTCTTACAGTGTATACCTACCTGATTTTTCAATTCGGTACTGATTTTTATGAAATATGTTGTGTTACACAGTGTGTCAAATATAAAATAGAAAAAGCTGAGATGCTAGCTATGTGCCTAATGTTATTTAGACTTGATCTAACTCTCAAGACCTTCTAGAAACAGCCACAATAAAATAAAAGCAAACAAACCCCAATTTCTGCTCCCCCAAAAAACCTGGCAAACCCCACTGGCACTATTATGTTTGTGGTTGCCACAGGAAAGCACAAGTGTCTTTGGTGGGATTGAGCTGTCATCTAGCACCAACAAACAATGTTTGACCTTTCGGTAACATCTAGAGAAGAGTTCTATTAATATGTGGTATTTCCTCTGTAGCATGATTACATCCTGCCTTTTCAGGAAGAGAAACACAGCCTAACTTGATTTTTCTTCTTAAACTTACAGTTCTAGCCATCAAGAAGAAATATAATTGCTGCTATGCAGCTTGGTATTGTGTTCAACTTTCGGTGTTTGGTTATTTCCCTTGTGGAACACTGCTCAGATCAGTGATCAAGCCAGGGGACTTACCTTCACTGTCAAGTGCATCTCCCCCTGCTTGCACTTCAGCCAGTTGAGACTAATTCCTACTGATTTGGGAACAGTTACAAGTTCTGCATGCAAAGAGAAGTTGCTCATTAAAAGTCGTGCTTTTGGGAGGGAGAGAGGATGCCTCACTTCTAGTCTCATACCACGGGTAACATTCAATATGCTTTTTGGAGGGGTATGACTTGAAGTGTTGCAAAAGCTTTTAATTCAGATACAGACGCCAAGCACATGGTGCTGTTATGAACTATTGCAGTGTTTGGGTTTTTTTTTAACATTACAGCCAGATACGCTTTTAAAATAAACCATCTGCTTTAAACCAGGGTTCTTTTGATCTTTGCCTGTGAACAGCCAGTCACCACTTTCGAGACAGGAAACTCCAGGAACGGAAGGAGAGGTGTGAAGTATCTGGGAGTCATTAAACAGTGCAGCAGAAATGTAGTTATCAGTTACCAGGAATAGTAAAGGCACAGCTTACACAAGACTTCTTTTTTCCTTCCTTGTTTTGTCTGGGTGTCAAAGATTTCCTTCTCTGTGGATCTGCGTCGCTCAGGCCAGCAGCAGCAGCAGTGAATTGTGACACTCCCAGGGTACATCTTCCACCCCCTCTCCAGCTCCAGCAGGACTGCTGCAGCTCTCAGTGCTGCCCAGCATGAGAAGCTTCCCCCGCCCTTCCTCTCTTCTTATCCCTGTATGAAATCCACAACAGTGCTCCATCCCCAGCTCACCAGCCCCCCACTGTCCATGTCACCGACAAAGATGTTGAACAAGACCTGTCCCAGCACCAATCCCCGCATGACACCACTCATTACTGTTCTCCAGCTGGACATTGAGCCATTGACCACAACTCTTTGCGTGCAGCCATCCAGCCAGCTCTTTATCCACTGAGTGGTCCACCTATCAAATTGATGTCTCTCCAACTTAGAGACAAGGATGTCATG
>JASSUY010012877.1:0-49657 GCA_032466535.1 Forpus xanthops | reverse complement strand
GGACTGGGGAAGAAAGAGGGGGGGGGGGTGCACAGAACTGTTTGAGGGGCCTCAAACTACGACACCATGCCTGCTTCTTGGTTGTCACATCTGGATATCGCTTCTGCTTTCTTGTCTCCCAGATAGTAGCAGACATCTTTTATTTTTACATGAGGCCAGAGTGTGCCCATGAAGGAAGGAACAGCATCTTTCCAGAAAGCCATGAAACTGTGTAATGTGTTATTACTGCATTCCAGTCATATCTGCTTTATTTAATTAAAGAATTCTAATGATTAGCCTGCCAGGTGCTACAGACTTTCTGCAGAGTTTGATGGAGTAGAACCTGCCATGGACGTTCGAGGTCTATATAGGCTGTGTAAACCTATTACTCTGTGTGGAAACCTTTTCTTCTGCCATGGGAATGAGGGCACACTCACCATGTTTGCATACTCACAGAAGATCAACAGGTTGGATGCTGAACTTGCAGATGTGATGAGGGTGAGCAAAAGGAATTATTAAAACAACAAATGCATTTTATAGTGAAGAGCTGATCTTGCAGACTTACCTGACACAGACTTTGTACTGCAGCAGTTCTGATTTATTGGGAAGGATCACATCCCTTTTCCTTCTGCTGTGGATATCAAACCACTCTATTTCAGACTGTGGCTCAAATGCTCTGTTTTCTGCATCAAACGAGTCCTCATAATCACTGTTTTCATCGTAGTACGCATTTTCTGGAGGTGACAGACATGGTTAGCCATGCACAGATTTGACTGAGGACCTGGTAACTTGGCTTCTTTTTCTATAATGATAAATATCAGTGGGCAGCCATGCCATTTGTATGGGTTTTGTAGGTTTGCTGTACACCGTCGCAGCATTTCTAATTAATTCAGAGTTAAATTTTAGGGGTAAGAATAACCAACAGATCTTGCTAATAATGGGGTCTAGGCTATGCATAAATATATAAAGGCCAATCTCTGCCCCCAAAAGCTAGATATTCTAACAGAAAAACAAAAAAAAAAGGAGACATAAGCGGAGAGGATGATGAATACACTCCAGGGAATGGAAAACACAGTCTTGCTCATATGAAAAAATCTACGACAGATCTGCCCAAAAGAAGTTTAAGGCCACATGGTGAGTTCCTTATTATCCAGGGAACTGAGCTGGGCTCTCCTCTCATGGCAGTTAGGAGCACCATGAAAGGAGTTTAACTTGGTCTCCTCCCAATAACAAAGATGAATTACTAACTCTTGTGTACCAATTAGGTATGTGCAGCACCTGCAGTTGCTCAGATAATTATTGAATTATTCAAAAATAGTAATAAGCCGAAAGAAACAATTTTGAGGTGAAGTTCAGAGGTCTCTCTCTTTCTTTGTTTCATTCGTTTGCACTTTGCAAGTTTGGAAAGCCACTGAGTATCATCAGCAGCTTGTCAAATGTGTCACCTTTGAGACTCAACCACTTCCCCTTTCACTCACCAGAGTACTTAATGTTCCCTTCCATTTCCACCGTCAAAAGCAACTCATTACATGTGTTGTTTTTCAGCTCAGATGACCAGTACACTTTTAATATCTAAGATGAACACATAAACAGAAAAAGACTAAAAATATTATTTAAATGACAATGGGTTTACTCATTTAGGACTTCAGCAAATGTTGATGGGACCTGGGGATGTGGAGAGAAACATCAGTCTCCCAGAGGCACATGCTAGTTGCAGATGACTGTCATGGATATAACCAGAATAGATCCCAAGTGCAAATCACAAATACTATGGCACCTTCAAGATAACTCTCCATTCGCAACCACAGAGAGGGTCTTTCAAACTCCAGCCACCTCTATCAACATTGACATTTAGTGGACTTAAAGTTAAAGAAGTTAAAATTGTTTGTCCTGCTGGGCATTCTGTAAGCCCTGAACTTTAGAAATTTGGAGGTAGAAACAGGAAGGATAAAGCCATGGCAAGTAATTTCTAATGCTATTTTTAGAAAGGGATTGAAAGTCCAGCTGGACTCTTCAATTTAGAGCTTACACTCATTGTTCCATTTCCTCTGCCGTGTACAGACACTTCAAGTTTTCTCCCAAGTTCAAACTGCAGACAAAGACAAAAAGAAAAAGAGAAAAAGGATTTAGTCTGTGCTCAGCATTTGATCTACTTTTTCCTTGGTTTTGGTGCTCTTCTATTCCTTTAACCCTAAGCACTGGGATAGGGAAAATCTTTAGATATGGCAGGAGATATGGGACCTCATGTCATAAGACTCTTAATATACTGCGCTGCTGTTCTGGGTCTCAGGAGACATATTTTCCTGACTTCATTCTCTCTTCTGTAGCCTGGATTTGACATTTTTAAAGGTCCATACACACTGAGTGTCAGAATACTCCATTTCTTCCTCATTCCCTAGCAAGACTTGGGCTCCAGTTGCTCTTCACTACTGGGGGAGATTCACATCACCAAACTCCTCTAAGAGGGCTGAGAGAGCATCTGAAGTGTGCTGCTAAGCTTCTGTTGATTTTTTTATTCTTTAAAAAGATTCTGTGTTGCAGATTAAGCTATTAAAAATATTATAAACCAGCTACATCATAATTGCTTAACGTGAGAAAACCTAAACCAGATGAGTCAATGTTTCTCCTGTTTGAAGAAAAAAAACCTTGAAGCAATGGATGGTTGTGTACCTCTAGCTCCTTCTGAATTGCTTCATCAGTATCAGTCAGTGTAATACTGTAGTCTTTTTGTCTTCCAGGTGTTCCCAGTTTTACAGTCAGGTTGGTGGGACCAGTGTTCAGTGCCTGTATGCTGTATGCTGACAGAGCTTCTAGGGCCACCACTGTGTCCTAAGTGAGAAAGAAATGCAAAAGAACTAGCAATTATGCCAGGTTATTTCAACAGTATGCAAGATGACATGATCAGTAACCTGGAGTTATTCTTCAGTTTTCTGTATTTTGCTGCTTTGAAGTTCTCCTGTGTCTATTTCTACATGCACAGACTATTCACCTCATTTTCCAGCTTCTTCTTTTATCATTTAAATGCTAAAACCACTGCAGTTCTGATCTTCATTTATCGTTAAGTCTTCATAATGCCAAAGAATCTTTGCTGGCTTATATCTGTTTTATTATGGCCAATTTTTATTGGCGAGCAAAATTTTTATGCTTCATGCACCAAACCAGTTTGGGATTGCAAGAAATCTGGAGAGATATTTTACAAGGGCATGTAGGCATAGAACAAGGGGGAATGGCTTTAAGCCAAAAGACGGGAAATTTAGATTAGGCATTAGGAAGAAATTCTTCACTATGAGAGTATTGAGGCATTGGAACAGGTTGCCCAGAGAAGATGTGGGTGCCCCATCCCTGGAAGTGTTCAAGGCCAGGTTGAATGGGCCTTTGAGCAACTTGGAAGGCATGGGGGTTGGAAACAGATGACCTTTAAGGTCCCTACCAACCCAAACCATTCTATGATTCTATTATCAACTGTTATGATGCTGTCAAATCTAAACGAAGAAGTCTTTATGGGGCTTCTGTTTAGCTCTCTCCCCATGAAACTCCACCCAGACTGTTGGTCAGGCACCTGTGTAGAGCAGTATCCTCCACCATAGTTCCTTCTTTCTGTCAGCCATGTAGCGATAGGCTTTGCGTACTCCATGTCTTTCAGAAGCAATGTTTGTAGCAATGCATAGGCAGTGGTTTCCACTGAGACTGCATCGTTGCCATTTCCCCAGTAGCGTTGCTGTATTTCTGCAAGAATGACTGAGTGCTGAATCCCCTTGGTAAAAACATTTGCTCAAAATAACTATTGTTCTACACAGGAGATATTTCATATCATAGTGCTGAGGAGCTGCATGAGAGCAGCAAACCATTTAGACACTAGAGATAATGGAAAAGGAAAACCACAATTTTCAATTTTGACTGATTCAAAAGTCTATTAGACCATAGTCTAATGATCCCATTGTACAGTGACGTCCATCTCATAGAGTGGTAACACTGTGTCTGGTGGCTCCTGATAAATAATAGTATTAATTATGCCCAGAAATCCAGTCTTGTTTGAACTATGGCTATTAAACCATAGTTTATGTAACAAATGAATTAGGAGAAATTAATAGTGTGGCATTGCAGCCACATAACCAAGTGCCTCAGCATTGTCCGCAGCTGCCTGCTGAGGAAGGAAAGATGTGACAACCATGTGGAGCTGGAATAAAGCACACAGAACTGGTGTGGGCTGGAAAAGGCAGCTTATCTCTTGATCACAAATGCAGTCTGAACTGCTGTCATATGTAGCTGTTCATTCTTATTTACCCAACAAAAGTTCGTTATTTCTCAGCTGGTTTGGACTATTTTTTAAATGCATTTTTAGGAGCCTGGAAAAATTTGTGGACAGCAAGAGAAGAAGAAAAGTTAAATGACTATTTACCATGATTCTGTCCAATTCCAGTATCAGATGAGATGGCAATCCAAACTTCACCATGCTAAGTTGTTACTTTATAGTGATATTAATTATACAAATAACATATTGCAATTTCAGCATTGAAATATTCAATTATGTAACTTAAGTGTATTACCTATGTACATACAGGCCTCTATAAAACTAAACAATCTTCATTTACTTGAATTTGGTTTTCCCATGTAAGACTGCTCAGTGCTTCAATTAGGAAAAGTGCTTTCTAACTGAACTTTTAAGAATAGTTACCAGTACCTGCATCAAAAACAGAACAGTCCCTTAATTTTTCTTTTGCAGACTGGGCTTCTTCACTATTGGACTGCACAAGCGTCAGAGCATAAGCACTGATGGCTGTAGAATAGCAGTTAGTATTTCTTGAAAGCTGATTTTTCATGTAAGCCACTGCTCCTCTAATCGCTTGTACCTGTGAAAACAGAATGGATCCATTTAAAAGGTCATTCAGACCTATTAACTGTTACTGATGGTGAGAGTATTAGGAAATTCAGATACTTCACTGTAGTAATTGTTGAGAAAATTTTAATAATTTTATAATAATATAGTGATTAAAGCTATTGATGATGGAGTGTGTAAGTTGAAACACCTTGCACATTAGGCCATAGCATCTTTTCCTATCCACCACAGATGTAAACAGACTTTTATTTCCTCATTTGCAAAACTTAAAAACAGCAGGGTGGACATGCTGTTTTGCAATAGCTTTCAGACTTAAACAGTCAGGTTTCCTACCACATCAGGTGACTTGAAGACCTGTAAAGTCTGCTGCAGTGCTATAGTTACAAAGGCTGTCAAAGCCAAATCCTCTTCTGCTGACCCAATGCCACCCTGAAAGATGAAACATGAAAAGTTAAGTGTACATGTATACGTTTTTACCAAGTACAAGGATCTCAGGATTAATATTTTAAATGCTCTAGAAGCATAAGTCAGCTGCAAAATGATCTGAGAATGGATCAGAAGATAAAGGTGGTGAAGTGCTAGCTATGCATCTTTGACATAACAGACCTTTTAACAAGTTACTCTTACATTAAGATTTTGTACTTAATACATTTCAGGTTTCTTTTCTGCAGATACATTTCATGTCATTCATCAACTCACAATATTCCCTTAAATCTCTAACAGCCCTAGATGTGAAACAAATTCTTCTAAGTACGGATGACCTACCTGCATAGTCCTGTCCAATACTGGGTGATGATCATGGAATGAATCATCTGGCTGCTGTTGATTGATCAAATAGGAAATTGAGTTGCGTATGTGACTGTCTTGTACACTAATGTATTCTCTGCTCCTTGTGAGTACTTTAACAATGAATGCAGTTAACCTGCACAAAAGAAACTTTTTCAAACATGTGCTGACATATATTTATAGAAGAGTATATTGACAGGAAAAGAAACATACTAAATTTGTACATAGACTCGTATTAGATACAGTCCACTCATTGGAACCTAGTGAGTTCTCACTTGTCATCAGTGTGAAAATTTCTACTCTGTGGCAAATGCAAAACAGTCAGCTGCTCAATATAAATCTCCTTCATCAAGGAGAAAACGTGCTCAGAGACTTAAAGGGTTAATCATCTATGGCAAAGATGTACAGGCCCCTAGGTCCAACTTCTGATGGATCAAATGAAAATAGTAATTTCGGGAAAAAAAAAAAAAAAAGAACAAAAAACACACACACACACTCAAAAAAAAACCCCACCAACTAATAAAAAAACAAAGAAGAAAAAGACACTTACCATACACTACTGGGAGTTTTTTTAAACGCTCCATAGGATCCATCTGCCTTCTGAAACTCAAGAATTCTACTATAACCTGCATGAACAGAACAGCACATAATTGTTCAGAGAATACAAATATTTCTTAGGTATTTTGATACCTCACTTGAATTAACAGGGACATGTTCAGTATTGACTACTGGAAGAGTACATGGAGGTTTTCACTGATACATTAAAGAGGAAATGATTGTATCAGCAGGCCTTTGACAGAAGGTGCTCTGTCTTATTTGACTTAACTGACCCATGAGAATAACCTGAAAACTGCAGGCAAAAACAGTTAGTTACAAAGCATCTTCTGTGTAGTGAATTTTGGGAAACTTATTTCCTAGTTCTGACAATTTTTCAAGCTCCTGACTTCATGGTGCATAGAATCAAAAAAGTATACAAACCATCATCTCTTGGGTCAGACATAGGCTTAGAAATCATGATTTGTGGTCTCTGATCTTGAGTGTGGTTATCTTGACAAAGTCTGCATTGTAGCTACACAACTCATTTTCTAGTCTGGTGATCTTCAGTAAGAATCAACAAAAGCATAACATAGGGACTAAATGGTCCCGACAATACCAAATACTCATCAGGAGGACCTTATGGCACTTTAGGCAATCTTTGCTAAATAAGTAAAAAAGACCTCCATTCAGCTACTCTTAGCATGTTTTTGTCTCTGTTTATACCCTCATTTTTCAGTGATGAAATGTGTGTCACATGTTATCCAAAGATCTTGAAAGAAAGTGCATTATATTGCTTTATGCCATGTGCACATCATTCTAGTTAGAAAAAAGCAATACTGATAACTCTTGGGCTCTGTGTTAATCCCTGTAAGCTGGAACACCCATGCTTCCACATGCTGTGGTCCTGACCTTGATGTACATTTGGATCATGTCTTCAAGTGCGCTTTTTAAGAAGCAGTCTTGCAGCTGACCTCTGCCTAAGAAAGCTCCTTCCTGGGTTGATCCAAGGCTATTGCAATGAACATGAGTGTGGAAGAGAAAGTTTTTAATATCATGATTACCACTGGAATTTTCCCTAGTGATACTTCTCTTGCTAACTAGAGACATCTCCAGTAGGATCCATCTCAGCTGGTCATCCTAAAGACTGTAATCCATGGGGAGAAATAAGGACTTTTAAGACATGATTTATCTTTTTTTGCACATCTACCTTAGGAGAAAATGAACAACTGGCTTTGCTGTCCATTTAATCTGAAAAGAGTTGACATTGATCAGCTCAGATTTTACTTTTTGCTTCTAAATTAGGCAAGTGGGAGGGTGGACTGTGAATGTCAATACTGCACAATGTTAGATGTGGGTAATTAGTCTCCTAAATCCTCATCAGCTCTGTTCTCATGTCTGTCTGCAGATTATCAGAAGCATTTTTGTGTGCCTATGTTAAGACTGCTCACTCTTTTGGCAAGATTAAATGAAAAAGGACAAAAGATGCTGTACGTTTTTCTCTGGTTTTGTTTTTGTTGGTTTTTGGTTTGGTTTGGTTTGGTTTTCCTACCTTTTTCAATCATGCTAACAGCTTCTTCCTTCTGTTCAGGATTAAAGTTCACCCACTGCTCACTGGCATTCAAGTACTCAATAGCATAGACTGCAGGGGCCATTTTCACCATTGTTTGCTCTGCACAGCCTGTGGGCACTTGAATAAGTTTCTCAACTCCATTGAGACTAAGACAATTTCCGACAGACTCATCCATTATATTTCCTGTTGTAAAAAATACAAGCCATAGTACATATCACATGTAAAGCTAGCTAGTGCAGCACGAAGAAAGGTCATACTAACTATAGGTTGGCACTGCAGCATGGCCTGATACTTCTTATTATTAAATGCTCTTTTCAGCTACTTAAGATTTGGTAAAGATGGAGGAGAAAAATGTGCCAGGTCCTGGGAAAGCTGGAGAAAGGAAACTGGAGCAGTGAAGGCGCATGGAGGAGAAATAGTCCTGAGACTGCTGGAGGCAAGGAATCAAGGAAAGGGGGAAAGCCTGGTGCTTCAGGTTTGGACTTGTCAAACCAGACCTGATCCTCCCACAGAGGGCAAAATGATTGCTCCTTAAATATCCCAAAATTTTGCAGAGTTTGGTCTATGTGCCCTCTCTACAATTTTCTCATTTGGTGAATTCAACCATCTCCATACCTTAGAACAGCCTTTGAAATGGAAGCAAATAGTCATTGTGTCTAGAATGCATTCTCTTTCATTTTCTGGGAAAAAACAGTCTTATCGTTAATAAGAGTATTTGCAAGTAGATGTTTTTAAAATGCATATGCATGAGTATACATATATATGTATGAAATTATTTTGTTAAATGAATATATTATTGTAGCTATCTTCCCTTTAGAAAAAAAGAACTTTCCAGAACTTAAACATCACAGTCTGTTGCCCTTATTTCTGAAGGCTAAAGCAGTTTTCTACAGACTTACATACAGTGTGAGGCTATTAGAGAAGGTGAACCCTTCTTCTCTGGCCTTCCAATAAATTTAGCCAGAGCACAGTGTGGTGGGAAAGGACTGCATAAAGATTTTATCAAGTACAGTGAGAAGGAATAATTAGAAAGAGGAAAGGTACTGAATCAGCCTTCAGGCTGTTTTGTTTTGCAATCTGGGCATGTAGCACAGCCCATTTGAGCCACAGTAGAAAAACTAGGAAGGAATGGAGACTGGACATTGAGGAATGAGCAGCAGAAAGGGAGATGTCTTTTGTCACCTATGGAGAAGTTCTTAACAAAAAATCGCATTTACCTTTCAGGCTAACAAACACGTGACTATCAGAATCCGGTACCATATCAGATGGCCTATTCAGGTCCAGTGTATGGGACTTTACTGTAAACAAATAGTAAACAGAGATCTATATCTGGGCTCTTTAAACCTAAAGACATAAAGTGCAATTTTAGAACATGTTTTTCATTAAGCATCTCACAGCTGATGGCAATTTCAACAAAAATGCCATCAGAAATATTAAATGGAAATTTATGAAAAGAAATATACTTATCTATTTGAAGTTGATTTAGTTTTCAATTGTTAGCAATATTTTTTGGCTTAAAATGAGGTTTGGTTTTAAAAATTTATAAGAAACATTAGCAAATTAAATAGGCAACTACTTAATATTTAAAGAATAGTACTTTGAAATACAAAAGGAATACAAATCAATTATAAACATTTAGAATTAAATGATTTTTCTTTCTTGAGTCTTTCATTTGTACTGGATGAAGAGATTTGTGACAAGCTCTAGTCAACCAATGCAACACTCGTACATTAGGTATTCAACTGCACCCATTTGATATTTACACCAGGCTTTGCATCGCCTATAACTTACAGTCATTGTTAATGCAAATGGTCTTTTCTTCTCTTTGTAAAACACCTTCAGCCTGTACAATTGAGGAAAGAAAGGTCAAAACTTTTGCAAGCACTCACACCTGAGTGCAAGCTGCATGAAAGGTGCAATCTCTGCCCTTCACTAGACCAGCAGGTGGCAGAAATAAGTAATTTTGGATGAGATTTCTTACGAAGTAAATGAAAATCTACCTACTTTTTTTTTATTATTATTATTATTGACATATTTCCCTTGATGAAATTCCTTTCACCAAAACTAACCCAGAAAAATTAAACTTCAAAGTTTATTCTCAGCTTTGAGAGCTGTGCAGGTCAAGTTCACAGTTGGACTCATTTTTATAAACCTATCACCTGTGAAATCCACCAAGTTCTGAGTTCATCCTGTTGGTAAAACTTAAACATTCTTTTCCTTCTGATTTCCATACATCCCTCTTCCTACAGTTTCTATTTTAAGAAAGCTGGTTTTACAAATACCTTTATTGTTTTGGTGTACCATTGAACTCTGAGACTGTGTCTATATTTAGAAAAGTTATGGCCTGTAACAAAGGCAGGTTCCTCACATCCCGTGCCTCATCTTTACCTCTATTTCGCTGACATTAGTGGTGCAAGGATTCACTTTTTTGCGTTTTTTGTGTGGATTGAAAATAGCTCTCAGTGGGCGACTTGCGTATTGTAGCGAGTCTGTCAGTCAGTGTTGACACTTGAAAGGTCATCTTTTCTAAAAGTCTGCTCCCTTTCATCATTTTGGAAGAGAAGTAAGGTATTAAATAATTATTACATTTTTGCTTGCCTGTATGTATTTTACCCATGCAATTGTTAGGATTGAAGATACATTAACTAGAAGGAATAAAACAGGGTTTAATTTCATGTCTAGCAGAGAGTATTTCCTTCTCAAAATATCACTAGAGGGACATATTCAATCTTGGCTTCATAAGGGACAAAAAATTTTTCAAATGTTGATGAAGCAAGTGGAAGTTAAAGATTAAGAGATGGGTACTGACTGCATGAAGGAAGCTGTTGCTGTGCCATGGGTAGAAGGATGGCTTTTTTGCTGTAGAGATCAATTCTTTCCATATACACTACACACAAGACCATCAGAGGGTTAAATTTCTCCAAATGCTATAGCTCAGTCCTTGCTGAGATACATGTTTCCTGAGAATGCTTCTAGCCTCATGTTTGTATGATTTCACTCCCTGCACAAGAGCCTACACATAATGAATGGTATATTTGAGGAGAAACACATATTCCCAGGAAGTGCTAAAAACCAAGTAGAAAAGGCTCTTAGTGACATGGTGGACTTGGCAGTGCTCAGGTAAAGGTTGAACTTGATCTTAAAGGTCTTTTCTAACCTGGTTGGTTCTATGATCCATGAAGTGCCTGCCCTCAACTCGTCATACCTACCACAACTTTGAGGTTTTTCCTAATGCTATCACTGTGTCCAGAAGTTGTCTCAAAAGTAACAATAGTAATTGGGATTTCTCCCACAGTCAGGGGGACAACTGAGAAGTAGGCTGGTGTTGCAGAGTTCCCTTTAGCCACCAGAATCTGCTGCACAGCCTTGTCCATAGCCTCTGTGGTGCACAGCCCCTTTGCCGCTTCCATTGTCACTACAACCTGCAGAGACAAAGCAAATGCCTACTATTAGGTCTAGTGCAACATCACGCAGGAAAAATGCTCCAGTTCTACCATGCCTGTCTAGATAAGAATGGAAAATGAGAAACAAGTCTAACAGGAAACTAGCTTTTGCTTAAAAAGTAAAAGAAGCAATGCAGATATTTTGCAAGACAGAAAGCATTTTTCACTTCAGTCACATGATGTTACTATTCTCCATTTATAAAATTGGAAAACTTTTTCACCAAGAACTGATCAAATGCTGGTATAACTTGTCCAAAGAGTTTGTGGAATCTCCCTCTTTGGAGATATCATTATCTAACCAGGCAAGGATCTTGAACAACTTGATCTAACTGGACCTGCTCTGAAAAACAGGTTGGACTATGACCACTGGAGGTCCCTTCCAACGTAAATCATTCTATGATTCTATGGTCTGTTAATATTCTTCTACGTTGACCACGGCTGTGAGGGTTAATCAGATAGTATTTCTTCATTACACTGAATTTTCAGTATAGTTTTGGCCTATCCCTGAACCACAGGGAAGTGAGAAGGATGGTACATTTTTATACATCCTAGTTTATGCACCATTCAGTGCAGTTCAGAAGATGCTGGTCAAGCAGAGCTGGCTGAGATAGAAGAGATGGAAAAATAAGCATCAGCCTGAGGATCATGGAGGCCCTAAGCCCAGTGACAACTGTGGCCATATGCAGAGCTGGATAGGCGTGACATGCAGACAAAGCATGGCTTTTTATTATATGTACAATGAATTTTGAGGCTAACATTGGATTATGTGCTTATAATTTACTCCTGTACCCTGTGTATCTGCTCTATCAACAGCTGCATGATGCCCAGATTGGCAGGCAGCAAAAAGTAGCTGGTTGCTTCAATGAAGAGGGAGAAGACACACACGAAGACAAGGAATTTGGCTGTGTACTATGGTAAATAAAATCTGGTTTATACAATAAAATTGATTAGCAGATAGAACTGGATCCTATCCTTGGGCAGGTTTTCAAAATGGAAGCACTATGTCTGCACTGTAGGAGGGCTGAAAGGTGCTTGGGTCATTTACATTAAATTATTACATAGCCATACATCTAACTAGACAGATGTTTATAGCAGAACAGTTGGTGGTAATACTACCTGGACATCATTGGGCAGGTAGTTGTAAATCACTGCTTTTATTTCTAGTTGTTCGTGTCGTCTGACTGAGTATGGTAATCTCAGGGATACAAAAAAGGCTTTGAAAACTGCAAAGGTGTGGGGTTCAGCTACACAAAATCCTGGGATAAGGAAAAAAAAAGACAGCTGAGAATTACACATTTAACATCATCTGATAAGAAGTTGAATGTTTAATCAAAAGGCGCCCCGAGGTCAAGAGCAGGAGAGGGAGACAGGCATGACCATTCAATTCACCTGCACTAGAGACCTAACTCAGGAATAGATTATTTGCCCTCTGGAGTCATTGCCATGGTTTTTGATCGACAACATTTAGCAGGAATCTTCGTAGCTTTTGGAAGTGAAATGTGATTCTATTATCACTACCTTTCTAGTGGCTTCCCGCCCTAAAAATTTGATGGTTTATAGAATGGAAAGAATAAGTGACAGTTTTGATTGTATAATCCATCCTCCTTCAGAGTCCACTTCATGTTGTTTTTTATAAGTAAAAATAATTAAAAATATCTATCCCTCAATTTCTGGCTGGGCTTTAATATGGCATAGAAGACAAGAGGAAATGTTACAACCAAAACACTTTGTGCTTTCTAATACAGGCTGTCTCATTCTGTAACATAACATTGTACTTCTGTTTTAAAAGAATATAAGTTCTCTACTCATCTGTACAAAAAAAACCCAATAAAATACCCAATGCTTATACCTTTTTGTGGAGATATGCTTATTGCCTGAACTTCCCAGGTAGTTATAGAGTCAGGAGCAAAATTTTCTGTACTAAAAACACAAAACAAAATATATTAGGGAGGAAGGATAAAATGTAAGCATTGTTATTTGCTGAAGCTTCAGTATTGTAAGGGAAAAAAAAGTCCCTCAGTTGTGGCGAGAAAGTACTTGCAAATATTCTGAAATCATCCTTATCAGATAAAGCTGGTATTTAATACATTTTACTGTACAAATGTAGACATATTCACCTGTCATATAATACAGTACCTATGACTTCCAGGGTTTTTCACTTCTTCAATATTCCACCACCAGCTCTCAGGAAAATAACTGCGCAAGTTGGGAGAGGTTTCATAAAACTCTTCTTCTTGGTCATCATAGTCTGTAACACAAGAGCAGGGGATCTGTTTGAAGTCTTTGGCTGCTGACCTCACCCTGCCTTGCAGGATAAGGTTTGCCAGTTTGGCAAAGAGAAAACAACATGAAAAATACCTTGAATTGAAAGATTTCACCTGGATTTCATCTTGTGCATTAAATAAACCAAACAACCAAACTTAAGAAGAGAAGCAATGACTAAGACTTGTCATTGAACAAAAAGCTAATTCTTCTTTGCAAGTTCAATGGTTATACACTACCAAACAAGAAAACATTCCCCTTAGCCATGTGTAGCAAAGAGGTTCCCACCACCTCATATCCATGACAGACAGCACATGAAAGGGAAGCTCTGAGAAAAATGGTAACAGAAATTACACTTGGAATGGGGTGGTTGTCAATACATTTTTTTGTTTTGTTTTTTTTTTGTTGCTTGGTTGTTCGGTTTTTTGTTTGTTTGGTTTTTGTGTTGAGTTTTTTGTTTGGTTTTTGTTTGTTTAGTTGGTTGGTTGGTTTTTTATATGATCCCTGTGTGATCAGGGGAACTCTGGGAAGAAGAAAGGAAGGAAGTCAAAATTATCTCTGGCTGAAGTGGCCCCTTCTCATGAGATAGTGTTTTGTAGGTACTGGGCTGTTACAGCAGTAGTACGGCTAATAAAATAGTTATGAATCTGAGATCACTCAGAGCTCTGAACACAGACAACAGCCTTCTTCTCTGCTCCTCTATTTGCAGCCTCTTGGGAAGCAGGCAGGGGCCAAGATCTCCTCCATAAAGCTGTTCTGGTGGCTAGATGACTCTGGCCTTTTCTCACCCCAAGAAGTTGACTCTCACAGTGCACAGTTGTGAACATGCAGTAGCAGCACTGAAATACTGATGTGAAAAGTTTATCCTTGGCCCACAGCATTAAATGCCTCTCAACCCTCCATTGCCACCAAGCGAAAGGTATTTTTCTGTTGACAGTTGCATGCCACTGTTCCTTACGTCGTGCCAAGCCCACTCTGGTCCTAGTCCACTTTTCTTTCCTTCTGAGGGCTGTGGCTTTCTCACAGCAGTCCTGGAAGGCTCTTCTGCATTCAGAGGAGCCAGCCACTTTCGTTAGCCTTTTCACACAAGAAAACCCCATGGGGTTTAATTTCATTCCATCTTGACAGCATTTTTGTAGATCAATGTTTTCATATTTTCTGGCTGCAATATAATTAAAGCCCAGAATTAGTGCTTTAGAAGTAGTGTAAAGGTGCTCATCATGCTCATTCCTGTCATTCTTTGTAGTCATTTATTACTGCAACAGACCACCTTCAGCTGGGGACCTGTCCTCTGTTCTAAAACCAGCCCACAAACAAAGGAAATCATGGGCCCTATGGCATCCTAGATATTCTATTCTAAGCTTTCTCTTCAAATTCAGACTGTGAATTATAAATGCTTCCTTGGCAGGATGGAATTAGATAACTTGATAGAAATAACCCTGGCAATGTTCTCTTTGAAGAAAGAAACCAATTTCAGAAGTAGAAAAGATTCCAGCTTTAAGTTTTCATGTCTCCTGGCAAGGAAATATAATTATTGTACACTGGGGCTTTTTGGGCTTTGTTTGATTTTTAATTTTTTTTAATTTTGTTTTAGTCTTTATACTAAATATTATACTAGCCCTTCTCTTACTTGGAGCACAAAGCACCAAATCCAGCACAACTCAAAGCAGAAAGTAAAGAAAACAAATATGATCTATAAAACAGTTTTTGCCACAAAATTTTGATAAACTTTGAAACCGTGACTGGCTCCATGACATGTTATCTAGTAGAGATACTTCACATTTAGGATTATAAACTGATGAATTGGTTTTTTTCTGCAGCTGGGCCGCTCTTTGGGTTCAGTTTTTGGTTTTTTTTTTGAGTTATTTTGATAAATGATGCATTGGGTCTCACAACATAGTACACACACTTGTACTAAGTTTTGTCTCTTAATGCAAGAAGTGTGACCATATCTTGGTATCCTTTACTATCCCATCACTTCTCGCCCCTTAGATCCCAGCCAGACCCTTTGACTCCCCCTGCTAAGCCTTTCAGGCCACCCAGGTGAGCAGACATACCAAGTCCAGACATTTTCTTCTGAAAATCCAAAGATCTCTTCTGCCTTTCAGTAACCTGGAGGCATTTATAGCCTGGGAAAGCAGGACACAAGAGCTTGGTCATGATGTTATGACAGTAACAGCCTAATCATTCAGTGCATTTATGGAAGATGAATCTTAGGACTTAATCTCATTCATAGAAGACCCATATTTAGATGAGTTACCTCTTACAGCCCTAGCCAATTGCTGCCTGCCCCAACTAAGCATGCTGCCAAAGGACCAGCAGCCATGATCTGGGCTAACTGAGCTGCCAGCACTCAATGGAAGAACAGAAGCAGAAAAAGTCCACAGGCAAGGAAGATTTTGCAACATCAGGATAAAATGTTTCTGATAATTAAGCAGTCAGTCTCCCCAGATCTATAGTGGTCTTGTACAAACATCTAAAGTAAAGGGCAGGTTGCACTTACCTTCCCGAATTTTGGATTGAATTGTATCTGATAAAAAAGCCAGACCAACATCAGTAAAAACTTGAGCACTATTTGCACCACCACCTGCAGAGCATCCAAGATCATATGAATTCATAGCATTAAATACCTGCCAAATAAAATAGCATAGGTGGACTGTACACACTAGAAAAAGGTTTTGGTAACTTTTATATATATATTAGAAAAACTCTTGTAGTCTTTGACACTGAGAAGCAAAACAAACTAATGGTACAACCTGTGATTGGAAACTGAGGTTAAAGCTAAGAGATATTTTAGCTTGGCAGGGCTTCAAAATAATACCTTTTGAATTAAAAAACTTGTCTGCTGTAGCATGGAAATCCCTATCTTAACTGTATCATTAATCTTATATAGATTCTAAATTGCAAAAGCAAAAGAGTTGCAGGTTTAACAAAGCTGTGGTTTAGCAATTAATAGCCATTAATTACATTTTTGATTCTCTCATTAGTCATGGAAATTTTTGCTGAACTAGTAGATAGGATATATATTCTTACAGGTAACTTACTTTTTTAGCTGTAAGCTTATTTTTTTTGTTCAGAATAAAAACGGCTTTATCAACCACAGCTAGGGCAACTGCTCCTGCATGGTCTGTTTCTATCTGCAAATTGACTTTTTCTGTTGGTTCATACATCTCTCGTTCTGTTCGCACTTTAACCTAAATGGAAAAGATTGAAAAAAAATATTGCATTTGTTAATAAAAAGCAAAGACTCTTTGGGCTGGGCATACTGTCAAGAGGAATGTTCCTGTTTTGTGATGTTTCTGTCTGGGATCCTGTGCTTTGGAAGATGCAGATGCAGGTATCCCCTACTGGATAACAATGGCAGGAGGTAAAAAGATGTCTCTGTGCGGGATAATGGATGCTGCCTTTCAATGGCACTTAAGCACCAATGGGAATTGAAGGCGTGTGTAAAGGTTTGCTGAACTAGGGCCTTCATAATTTTGTTATTTTCCAGTGGAAACAAAATCACCATGAAATACAGCAAAAGGCTAATCAATGTACAAAATTAGCTGGTTTAAACCAGGTAATAGTAGTACCTCCTTTCTATCTCACACTTGAATTTTTCAACATGACTGCATTCAGATCTGGTTTGTATCTAATGCAGACACTTCTATGGTTTAGGAGGAAGTAGCCAAGGTGATTATGGATAAATAGGGAATTATTAATGGAAATGCTAACTTGAACACAACTGGGTTTTGTTAGTCTACAAATGAAGAATTGTATGTTAGAGATGGATAATTTTTGTTGAAAACTTATTTCCCCCAGTATGCTATCATATTCTTTTACCAAAACCAACTCTTTTTTGAACAACATAATTTTAGACAGCTGACACTTTTCAGCAGATGTGTTTCATGTTATTGGGAAAGATCGTTGTGTCTTTTTTTTTTTCATTTTGCATTATGATATCACCATAAGGAGGAGGAAGGTGAAAGAAGGGCTTAAAGGGACTCCTATTTTGTCCACACTTCATTTTCTAATGTGAACTTTATTTCTTTTGCGTGCTTTAGTCCCAGCTCTATCTTCTAGCCAGGATACTGATGACTCTTTCAGTAAAACTTAAATGTCTTTCACATTTTTCCTCCAGTCCTGCACTTGCTCTGCTGATACCCCATGTTTTTGTTTTTATTTGGATTACACTAACAAAAGCTACTTGCTTTCAAAGTACCTTTCCTTCACAGACATCCATAACATCCACCCATACAGAATCGGCAACAATCTCTTGAGGGCCCTCATTTGCAATGAAGTAGTAAGCTAAAAAGCGAAAGGCAGGCACCATCTCCTTGGTGATTTTAAGGTTTATTATTTTGCTTGAAGAGGGGACCCTTCCCAAGAGCTCAACTTGTCCCTTTGTCACAACCTGCAGGGCAGAAACAAACAGAAATCAAACACAGGGAATACGCTGTACATGGGGCATTATGTTGCATAATTTTCTATACACATACAGAATTTTACAGGGCTATTTCTGTTTAAAATTTATTTTCTTCTGATGACATTTAATTGCTTTCGTTTCCAACCTGCACACCAACAGCCTGGAGGAGACCGGTACCCACTGCTTCTAGCACACAAGTCTTGTGATAAAGCCTCTGCTGCACTGATCCTGAGGTCCAGGTTTGAACACAAATTTGTCACATCTCATTCAGTCTTACAGCTCAAACAGGGGGCACCATGTGACAGTTTTATATTTGCTTTCTATAAAAACGGGTCATCACCCCCAAGAGGATATCAGCTTTATTTTATCTGTAATCAGTATTGAATCTTTCAAACGGTGTGGAAGGATTGGGCCAGGAGGTTTCATCCAAAAGTGTTATTCAGGATAAAGTATTATAGACTGGCCCACAACTGATTTCAGCCCATCTCTCACTATTTAATTCCTTTCTCCCCATGCTATATTAATTATAATCACGGCTGGTCAGAGGGTTAGAAAACAGGCACAGTGGCTCTTCTGATAGTGCTCCTCCCTAAACAAAATACACAAAGCTTTCCTAAACACACAACAAATGGCCTTGAGAAAGAAGCAAAGGCATGCTGCAGCCTGGTCTGAAACCCTCACTGTGTTTGTGTAGATAACCAAAGTTTGGGTGAGAGTCTCACCATTGGGCTGTAACAGTGTCTCCCACCACCCTTTCCACACACCTTGTCTGCCTAGCACTGCGCCTTCCCAGAGCCCAGCAGCAGCAATTCCAATCCTGTGCTAAGTCATCCAATGAAAATAAACGCCCAAACCTAAATTTAACTCCTAGGTATGCAACTATTCCTATATATCAGAGTCCTATTAAAAATAAATGGGAACTGGTGCCTGTGGTGCTTATCATCCTGGGAAATTTAAGCTGCCAAGGAAAATTAGGGCAAAGAGGATAGAAGCAGATTAAACACATTTGATGTTCTTCAGATTCACTCCTGGAATGTATCCATGAACACATTTGTCTCCTTCAGCAAAATAAATACTTTACATTCTTTGTCCCGACTGAGCAGGATTGTTTCCTCACTTTTCTGTCTACAGAATCAGTTTTCAGGCCTAATTTCAGGATGCTATTTAGGCCATAACAGCCAGTGCCTTCAGGGGTCTTTCACAACACCATCTGTTGGAGGTAATACTGACCTACTAGTTAACTAAGATCAGGTGTAGGTAATAAAGAGCCATGGTAATATCAGAATTATGTGTTATTCATTAAATAAACTCTAAAAGGCATTTTCTGAGATAGTCCTCTAGAATGCAAAGAGGTTTTTTAACTGCAGGGACAGAATCTTTATGACCTGCCCACAATGAGGCAGGCAGTTTTGTAATAGCTGAAAAAAATTATTTATGTGAATCAGACCAGTAAAAACTATATCTAGTGTTAGTTAATTATGAGGAAAGAACACGGATTGGAAGGAGAAGGAAAGAATGAGATCCGGATTAAGAGAAATCAAATTGCCATAGATATAGAAGTTGCCTGTCTAGGATTTTAACTTCCAAGATGTCAATTTAGTATCTTTCAAAAATATTTGCATAATTATGCATACAAAAATTACCCTATATGGATCTATCTGCTCTAGACTCTATTAGAAACTACAGGATAAAATTTACACTTACGTGTCTTTCTTCAGAAGAAAAAATTACAAAGATTTGTGTATTACATGTCCAAAATACATGCAGATATAAAAAAATTACCAAAACATAAAAATAGTTCCTGGAAGGGCCCGACGGAGTTCTCTAGTTCACCTGCCTGCTCTAAGATGAGCCATGACCAACATAATATTAGGTCAGATGTTGTTTTCTCTGAGTGTTGAATCTTCTGAGGATGACAGGTCTCTAAACTCTCTGGGGAACCTTTTCTGATACCAGGTTCATCAGTAGTGATAAGATTTTTCAAAAATGAACCTTCCAGGCTGTAAGGTGAAGCCTTTATCCCTGTTAGATTGCTTGGCACCACCTAGGAATGTTTGTCTCCTTTATGTCTGTAATTCCTTTTCAAGTAATTTTAGGCTGCTATGAACTCACTCTTAGCCCCTTCAGCAAACTGAGCAAGCCCAATTCCCTCATCTTGACTTGGTAGATCAGGTTGTGCTGGGACACTCTGATCTTGGTTGCCCTTTGATGGATCCCCCCTGATTTCCCATGTACTAGTAAGTGGGTTGCATAGTTTCTAAAAGAAATCCCTGATGCGCTACTATTCTGTTTACCATATAATAGAAATAGTCAATGCTCCCACTGCCAGGCTGACGGATATCATTCAAAGAGATACGTAAGGTATCTCCAGGTGCCATAACAGTATGCGGAATGCTGATGCTGAGGTAGTTCAGGGAAGCAGACTGGTATCTTTCAGCTCTGATACTGGTTTCTGGTGATTCTAATTTTTCTTTTCCCTCTTCAGCCTTTACCTGTCAGGGAAGAAAAAGACAAACTAAGTGTCCTTCAGAAGATAGTGTAGTGTCACCCTTAATTCAAATCTTGTCAGGTTATTCAGAAACAGCTGGGAAATGAGAGAAACCACTGCTGAGAACTCATTGGCAGAACCTGGCATCAAACAACAGGGTTTTGATTACTTTATTCTCTTACCCTTTTTTGTCCCTTGCTCTATTTGCACTAGATTTTTTTCAACCTTTTCTCTTTTTGAATGAGAATGTATGGCTCAAAATCACAAAGTAATTTTGTACTTAGACCCCATTTATCTATTTTTATATTGTGCACATAATAGAACTTTCTGAGTGTCCAAATGTAGCCTACTGTCTCAATTGCTCAGGTCCTTTTCCTTCACCTTCTTATCATTTCCTGACACTTCTCATGGCAATACTCCTAGCAGTCCCATTTCCATCCTTCATGCCAGGAAAACACATACCTGAACCACAAAAAAACCCAGCCACCACTACCACCAATGCATGTACTCCCAAAGCTCTGATATACAAGAGTGTCCACTTCAGTGAGACATCCTTCAGGTCCCTGGTCTCCCCAAAATATCTTACACCATCTGGACAAAGCTGTGCAGATAATGTAAGAAATCATGTTCCACTCTCTGTGCTAATTTAATGAAAATAGATCATCCTCACAGTCATTAATGATAGTTTTATGAGATATTCTCAGTGGCATATTTTTAAACCTAGATGTTTGGGTTTTATTTACCATTATTTCAAGCATCTGAGCATCTCCAGGGATGTTAAATTTAAAGGGAATTAGACCCTCTTCATTAGAAAGTGCAGTTTTCTTCATTGGGGCATGTCCAGGCAAAGTAACAGTAGCAGTGACAGGTAGAGAGGCAGCAGGAGAGCCATCAACCGAAGTGACAGATGCCTATTGGAAAAAAATGTTTTTCTGTTACCTTGATGAGTTGCCTAGGTTTAAAAACTCCCTACAAACCAGAATCAATTAGTTTTATAAACTGAGAAGATACAAAACTGTACACATTGGTGTTGGAAAATTTGGGCTTTGGGATAATGGGTAGCAACTGACTCAGTCGGGACTCGAGCTAATGGTAAAAATCTTGGAACACAGCTTAACAGCTGCCCAGATTTTCATTTAGCATCTATTAGTTCTCAGCTGATCCCTGAGATATTTGTCTTTACCTTATAATAAGGAAAATTTCTAACTTTAAAGTCTTTGTAGAAAACTTTGTAGAAAAACTTGAAGGTCTGAAGTTTGAAAAATAAAAAGCTTATTTTATTTTTTTTTTAAATACAATACTCTATTTTAGTTTTCAAAATTTGAATTTGATATGGGGTTAATTTGATACATTCTTATTTTAATCTTTTGATATGGAAGTGAGGATACATATTTTATAAAAACCTTGTTGTGCAGAACTGCACAAATGACTTCCAGAACAGAAAACCAGCATTTTCTAGCTCCAATTTCCTACTTAGGATCTGTGTGTGCAAAAATGAGACAAACCAGGAATACAAGCAGTAGCTCTATGTTGGACCTATTCCTAAAGGTCTCTGTTCAGGATCAGATAAGGATTTTATAAACAGGCCAGATTCAAATCTCTTGCTATGGAGGCAAACAGAGTCAGCTCAATACTACATACCACAACAGTGAAGGGGGCTCCAGGCACAAAATACTTTTTAGTGTTAGACAGATCAACAGCGTAAGGAGATTTCACAAACTTCACGTTGCTGAGTTCCTCTTCTCTCATCTCACCACCTGTTAATATCAAACAGTATGTGTTGCTAGGAGAGCAATAACTATGTGATCACATATTACCATAGCATCCATCATTTCTGTTTTCAAGATTAATTTCTACTGAAAATCTTCTGGACAGGTATGCTCCAGGCTCATGTCTCAGATGAACAGCAAGATAAAGCTATTTGGAGTCAACTGTACTTGTGCATATACTAAGTATCATGGTCTGATAAAACGGTGAGAAGGCATAAAAGGACAAGTAGGACTCACAAGGGTTAGATTCTCTGTATTGCACAGTAGATGCAATACATATTCCTTGCCTTTAGACTGATAGCTCAGCCAGCTGAGGTACAAAACAAGTGAAGATACCAAACTCAACAAATAACTTTCTTTCTATGGAAGGAATAGATGAGGCTGAGGTGCTCAAAGAAGATCTCAAGGGGAGCAATTTATCCGTGTTCATACAAGTGTCTGGTATCACTTCAGGTGGACTGGGTATCTTAGATATCCTCACAGGGATGTTTAACATGGGACAGACCCTACAGGAGAGTACTTACAGTAGACCTGAACACTTCTGTTGCAGCACTGGAATACTACATTAGACTACATAAGACATTTAAGGTAGCACTGGACATTTATGTTCAGATAAGTGAATCCCACCCAGGATTAAATTTGTCAAAAGAAGGGGGTCAAATGAAAGAGTCTGTCATGCACTGCAGGATGAGCAAGCTTTGCAGTGAAGGTTGGTACAGTGAACAAGATTTGACACATAAAGGGTTATACTAGAGAAAAATCAATGCAAATATTCTAGACTGTATCAGCTAAGGCATAGTGTACTCACTTGCAGTTTCTACAGTGGTAACAGCAACATATAAATGAAGTCCTTCCAGAGTGGAAATACTCTTTTCTAATTTCTCTTCCAAAAGTGGAGTATTTAAAGTAACTCTTCCTTTTCCATTTTGAATCTAAAATAAAAGTGGAGAAAAAAAATAAAGCAACAACCCTCTATTGGTTTGTTGTCATTAGAAAAAAACTACAGTATGACATGGATTTTGTTTTGATAATTTCTGACAGTACTCAGGTCACGTGGGATAATTCAGAATAGTTCCACTGAAGTCTAGTACTTACTGATAGCTGTTGCTCCAGGCCTGGAAGAAAGACTTTTCTCTCATTTTCATCCATTATGCCAAATCGCACATATGCAACACCTTGAATACCTTTCCCGTAAGTGTGTCTTTGGAGGGAAGAAAAGTGAGAAGATGGATCATTACATTAATAAAAAGTTATCATAAATCAGACTAATTATTTTATACTGAAACAAAACTGGGATATCTGTAGGCATCCCACCTGTAACTAATAACTCGGAAACAAAAATTAGACCCACTTACTGATAATTCAGACATAAAGACTTTTACTGGCCTGCCTGCAGAGAAATATATAGAGTAAATCCCATTGTCAGAATCACATGTGGAGGCATTTTCTGACAGAATTTACACCAGAGTAATTGAAAGGTTTTTTTTGTTGTTTGTTTTTGTTGTTTTTCACAAATTAATAAGAACTTTAGTTGCATAGTGAAGTCTCTCACAACTCATCCTGTTCACAGGGAGCAAGAGAGGTATCCAGTGTGCATTGCTTGGATGAACAGCTAGTTCTTTTGTATAAGACACCTCATGAACATACCATTTAAAATAAGGGGACCAGAAAATCATCGCAGGGACCTACATAAAGTATTTGGTAGCTCTGAAGACCTCTAGAGACAGATATTGCCTTGCTAATATTTTAATATCTGCATTAGCAGAGTAGACACCCTCTGCTCCATGTCTCCCCTATGGATTTATGCGGTATAGCATAGTGACCTTTGTCCAGAAAACCTCTAAACTCTCCATACAGGTCATGGAGACAGTAGATAAGGTATGTTGTTGCACCCGGCAGGCTCCTTACTCAACAAAACCCTGGCAGATGGCATCTTCCCACAGCACAGCTACGTGACACCTGTCACAAAAATGGTGGTGTCTTTTACTTGTGGAAATACCGCTTCATGTCAGTTCTATAATGACTTATTTTTGTTTAAACAAAGGCTCCTTCAAATTGACCTGATCAGCAGCACTGATCTATACCAACAAAACCAACTGAGAGGCAGTTCTTAGGAAAACTGCTTAAAATGCCAGAACTAATAACTATGGGAAACAACTGTCAATATACCAAATAAATGTTCATTTAATGCATGGCCAGTTCAGAGAAATAAGTTCTATTATCATGAATTCCATATGCCGATTCTGATGGAAGGCAGGCAGGCCGGTGTAGCACCACTAGAACCTTGTCCAACAGACAAAAGAACATTATCTAATTATTGAATTCCAATTTTTCCTCCTAAGTAATTACAAAGTTAATGAGTAGTGAAGTATATATGAAAGAGTTGCACACTCCATAAGCTCAAAACTGAGTGCTGCAACAACATACAGAGGAAAACTTAGAAAGGATTAAAATATAAACCCCAGTTACCTGATATCGTTTTAGAACAAAATATCAAGTAATCATGAAAAAAGCTAGTAATTATTCAATAGAACCAAAAAAAGAAGTGAAGGTGATCAAAAGGAGATTAGAAGAGTTGAATTTGTTCAGCCAAGTAAACGGAAGTGAGCACAGGATTCTGCCAAGTCTCTGAAGGTGTAATGGCAAAGAAAGGGCCAGCACAATCAAGGCAAAGAGCTCTAGGACAGCAGGTAGAAGACAGAGAAGGAAAAAGCTGGCCAAGGATGAATTTAGACTGGAAATAAAACCCAGTGGAACTGAAGGGCTGGAGGATCAGTCTTATTTGCAGTGTCAGGGTCAATGTAGTACATTTAGCTACTGGTCTTTGGACCAGGTTAATTAAATTCAATTGAGTGCAGTGCTGTGCAGCTAGTTAGCACAGCACAGACCATGCCTGCTCTACTAAATGCCCTGTCTTCCACAGCAGGGTGGCCACATTCAGACCTGGGGTGTCTCTGTCTGTGCTTCCTCCCAAAATGTTTCCAGGAACTCTTTGGGGAGAGTTGCCTAATTGAGGCTGAGCCTGTGCCATGCCATGCACCAACAGTCAAACTCCAGGCTCAGGAACCTTCCCTGGAACTGTCTAATTTACTACCCAGGTTACTCAAATATCTATTCTGGTATTACCTTCAAATCCCGGCAAAGTTCATACGGTATGAGAGTAATTCCACATAGAAGGAAAACATCTAAGAAATTATATCTCAAAAGAGCATAGAATCATAGACTGGTTTGAGTTGGAAGGGACTTTAAAGACCATCTGTTTCCAACCCCCCTGCCATGTACAGGGGCACCTTCCACTAGATCAGGTTGCTCAAAGCCCCATCCAAATTGGCCTTGGCCACTTCCTGGGATGGGGCATCCACAGCTTCTCTGGGCAATCTGTTCCAGGGTCTCACCACCCTCACAGTAAAGAACTTATTTCTAATATCTAATGTAAATCTACCATCTTCCTGTTATTTCTTTCTCCATCTTCCTAATGTGCAAGGTGGCCAAGATATTTCTAGTCATTTTGGAGCACAGCTGAGAGGTAAATAAAGGAAGAACTTTCTCCTAGGAGCCAATCATTAGTATTTCCACTCTTAAGAAACTTGAGCATTCCATAGTCAGAAAGGCTTGATGTACATTGATGAGCCACTGTTATATCATACAGAAAATTTAGATCTGCCAGTATGAGTTCAAAAATACCTGAGCCACACGGCACAAAATACTTACCCAGTCAAGGTTCAGTCTGATTCTTTTGAAGGACTCAAAATATTTGGCTAATTTTTATTTTCTGACTTTCTAAGTTAATAGGTGCCTGAGGCCATTCTAACTTTCTAATTTGATATGGGATCATGTGTAATTTAGTCTCCACGGAGCCCTGCCTCATAGTCTGACCAGTTTGAGAGCTGAGCTCTGTAGCCATGTCTCATCCAGATCAGTGTTGCACTATTCTGCAGTACTGCAAGTGTCTGTAGTGATGGTCATGGAAAGTCCTCTGATCAGTTGTGTTTATTCACCTGGAGACATCTCAGCATAAAATCATTACTCTCAAATAAGCACCAGCTTATTACTTACAAACTTCACTGGGCTTTGAGAAAATTTTATACACATTTCTACTGGAACTACATTAAATAGCAACATCTGAGGCTTTAGAATGTTTCTAAATGTTGAAAGCAAAAAGCATAAAGAAAAGCAGGTTATTGTTTTGCCTGGAACCTTATTTAGCAACAGAGAGCAGGATCCTAGTCACCTTTTTACTAGCAAACAAAAGTATTCAGAAGATCTTGTTTCATTTTCATCACCTCTACTTGGGTCCAGACAGCATTTTACACTAACATCTCAACTTTAGTAATGGAAACACAGAGTATATAGGATTAAAGTCAGATTCAAGTAAAGCCAAAAGCTGGTAAATTGTAATGAAGAGAAAAAGGAAAAAGCTGCAAAGCTCATTATCTACTCTTCTGCCTTGTAAAACAGCATTGCTGTGAGCACACGTACTTTGCCTCGATATCAAACACAAAGCTGTCATTCCAGATGTGGTAGTATGGCTGAAGTGGGATGAGTTTGACTTCAAAAGATGGAAGTTCTACATGGAAAAAAAAAAAAAAAAGAAGACAAAAGGTCATTTTAAACTTATTTTAAACTCCTGGCATGTGGCAACACCCTCTGAGAGGATGCAGCTGCACTGAGAGGATGTTTTAGCTTGAATCAGCAAAGCACTTCTGAAGCAAATCTCCTGATTGTCTTCCCTTATACCACTTTACCTCATGCAGTAGAGAAGTTTTCAAGCACACAAAATTGATTTACATTTTCATTTACAATGAACAAAAAATCAAGTAAATATTTAATTTACACTGAAAACAAGCCAGAATATAAGCTTTAACTGCTAACAAATCGGCATTGTGTCCTCGACCAGAAGCAGTCTGAGGTAAATCCACCCTGAAATTGAATGAGTGTGGACGAGGTCATCAGCATCAGCTGTGTCACTCTGCAATTTGTTCCTATAATGCATAACTGTAAATACAGCTAAAGAGAGTTGTTCCTGGATTTAGATGTTTACAGAGGATGCTGTAGCCTCCACTATAATGTTATACTCATAATTAAGGCAAGCCCAATTTTGTTAAACTGGGATTTTATTATAATAGTGAGAATTTCTTTTATCTTTCAGAAAAAATAAACAGCCACACACTAAATTGCATTGCAAATAAATCAAGCCAATTCTTACCCCAAATTGTTAAATTCCTACATTTTTACTTCTTTTGCAGTGCCCTTCCCTTACTTGAAAAAAGCTTCTCTCAGTATAGGTACAACTCTAAGCAACTTCCCAACTGAATTCTAATGAGGGAAAATAGGCAGCTTACTTTTTCATCCTAGCCTTTAGTGCAAGCTTCGGTCAGAATTACAATGATCTAAAAAAGGAGCTCATGTCCATTATTTTCTTGTTTCTGCAGTAAGATATCCCTTCCAAAAAAGGGTGTTTTCTGAAAAAATGTTGAAGTTACTTAATTTGTATAAAAATAAAGTTTTTTTTAACTGTAAGTGGAAGGTGCACAAAACCAGAGTTCTGTGCATCAGAGATAGCAATGAGGCACTGAAACATGGTGAATTTTGTTCTTAGTACCTAATTACAGCCAGGTTTAATCACTATGTTGTATCTTTTAACACAAAGAGATGACTTCATATATTTATAGCACAAATTATATATTCTCTTACCGTAAATCTTAACTTCAAATTCAGCAGAAACATTAGACATTTCATGTTCATGAAACCAGGCTCTGATTTTCCAAGTTCCAGGCCTAAAGATCAGATTCAGCAGAAAAAGGTTGATTAGGATTCTTTAAATATTTTATGATGCTAATATGTTTAAATTATCATTAAATGCTAATGTTTTCCTTGCTTTGATCTCATCCCAAACTAGTTTATTAATGGATTTGTCTTTGCTAGGAGCCAGAAACATATTTCCAAATGTCCTAGGAAAGACTCAAAAAGGCTTTATGAGGAACTACAAGATAAGATATTTGCATTGCAAGCTGCATGTAGCATGACCTGCCTTTGAAAAGCCCCCAGATATAGATAACTCACCATATATTTCCTATAGCTTATCTTCACTGTGATGTCAAAATCAATCTAGCATGCAAGAACACACTGAATATTAAGTAAAAGCTTGATTGTTCGAAATCAGAGGTAGTTAATTACACTTTGCAAGCATAGCCCTTACAGAAATGCTCTCCTCAGTGTAGTCAATATGGTTGAGCAGATAGGTAAGCAGTTTACTAAATGGTTCCTTAGAAGGAGAAATGTTACTAATTACAGCATATTAACATAAAATTCTGGACTCTATAAGATGAGGTTCTTAAAGGTAAAAAGTTATTAACCATAGGTTCAATCTCTGAAGATCAATTTTGAAAAGTAATTCAAACAAATCAGTTAAAAATCGTAAATACTTCAACAGGAAAGGGGAATGAATCTGGATGGTTTGATCCTGCTAAAAGGAAGTAAAGTGAGTCCTCCTCACTTTAGACAATATATTGCGAGATCTCTTGGGCTCCTTGACAGACACTGGAGAGAAGCAGACAGTGATGAGATGTGGTTCATCTCATCCTGACATAGGCACCTAAAACAGCTCAGATGAATCACAGCCTAAATATCATAGAATCATAATATGGTTTGTGTTAGAAAGGACATTGATACTCTAGTGAAAACTCCAACTCCCTTTCCACAGGCAGGAACACCTTTCACTAGACCTGGCTGCTCAAAGTCCCATTCAACCTGACAAGGATCTCAGCGGCAACCTGTGCCAGTGTGTCACCACCTTCACAGTGAAGCATTTCTTCCTAACACCTCATCTAAATTTGCCTTCTTCCTTTTTAATGCTATTCCCCCTTGTCTAATCCCTATACGCCCCTGTAAAAGGTCCCTCTCCAGATTTCTTGTAGACCCCCTTTAGGTACTGGAATGCTGCTCTAAGGTTTCTCCGGAGTCTCTCCCATGTCAGAGAAGGAAGTGTGGGGTGACACACTTAGGTATAGACCTTTGCATGACAGTAGGCACCAGAGCAGCCGTACTCGGTTTACTGCTGTGTCATGCTGCCAGTGTGCCACGGTGCTTCCCAGGCATAATCAGAGCACAACTATCTTTAGAGCACCTCCTGTTCTGAAGAAATGGTAAAGCAGACAATACAGGAAAAGAAGAGAGGAAAACAGGAGCATAGCAGAAAGACGGGAAGTGGAAGACAAGACTTGTTTTCATCTTGAAGATAGCTCTGCTGCAAGAGACATTTTGACATGTGAACTGTTTCAATGTTCAAGGCGCAGCAGTAACATACTCAGCAATGTCAGGTATTTCAATGTTTTCAGTGAACACTGTTCTTATTTTCCGTTCTGACTTTTTAACCATCATTCCTTTTGAATTCTGTTGAGAGAGAAAAAACAAACAAGATTATACACTAGGTGTTAAAAGTCTACATCCAAAAGCTCAGGTTCATATAGTAGTCCTAAGGAAGAGAAAATGCTTTGCTTGCTTTATTGTTTTAATATTCACATTACGTTTCCCTCCATGCTCCTGAAATTAGCCAAAAATAAGCAGACATTTCTCAAAATGTGTTAATATTGTTTTCTGGAGAGAAGACATAGCTATAATTTTACTTTTAGATCTTTTTCATAGTTCCTGTGCCAAAGAATCACTCATTAACTGTGGGTTTTGTATACTTACTAGCACAGCGACTGTAACTGTGTCATCTGCTGGCCTCATAGCATTGTCCAGAATGAAGATCCTGTATTTTACTGTATAACAGAAGAATCAATTTTTTCACATATCTATTTCTGGCCTTTCTAGGTAGCAATTATTACAAGCTCTGAAACGGGTTACTGAATTTAAGATAAAATATATTCTTTTAATAAAAAGAAATCTGAGAAAATTTAAAAGAAATAAATGCTTTGCATGTTACATGAGCAAACAGATACCTTTTAGAAGCAAATTCCAAAAAATACCCAAGGAGTTTCACTCAATATTGTACTCCTTTTGCAGTCAAGCCCTGCAACCAAATTCAAGAATTTTTTGATTTGTCTCTCTTGTTAATTAGATTTTTAAGTAACAAAATAGTTGTGATCTTTAAGTGCAAAGGATACTGGTGTTGAAAGAAGAAGCAATAGGAGGGTTTTGCTTTGCAAAGGAAGGTCATTGTGAGGCTTTTTTGACTAAAAAGAAGCAGATTTTGCCTGGCTCCTATTAAAAGAGAGAATGACTTCATAACTCCAGTGACATTTCCACATGGGTTGCCATAAAGTGCAGAGCAGACCCCATAGAAGCCCTGGCTGCAGAAAGTGATTTTGAAATCTGGACCAGCTAGTAAGGACAGAGGTAGCAGGGGTTAAATAAGAAGAATGTATACTAGGAAGATTCAAGTCATTGCTACTTTTTCTAATCATGCCCTTGTAAGATTTGTGTTTGACATCTGAAATGAAGCATTTGTCTTTTAACCTTTGGAACTTGGTGTGTATATAGGCTTATCTGTCTGAATAAAAATGTAGCCTTTCTTGGAAGACAGGAGGATACGAGTGCTTTGAATGGTTTGCTTATAAAGGTCTCTGCTTTCAGTAACTAGCAGAACATATGGCTGATGACTCCTCTTGAACAGATCATGTCGCGGAGTTCCTGGCTTGACCTGAAGAGGATAAAAGAAAAAAGCCCCCCCAAGAACCTGGTTATTTCAGAACCACACAGCTAACGCCCAAAACAGGTGAAGTGTTTAAATCATATTATAAGGGCTATTCAAGTGAAGATACTAAATTATATCTATCTCACTGGGTGTTGTATCTTTCCAATTGGGTGAACATTTCTTTTTAAGTAGAAAGCTATCTAATCCCCCATTTTCCACCATATAAATACATATTCTTCCGCCCAGTGGCAATAACTCAAGCCCAGTGACTTTTCTTTAATCAGTGTGCACGTTAAATTCTAGTTACTACGTCATTTAGAAGTTATAATAGCATCTTTTAATACTTCACTTGCTAAAATTTTGGCTATGGGATTAGAACTTTATCTCATGGCAGTTAATGCAATGTTTCTAAGCATCATGCTCAAGAGGAACCTGATTTGAAAGCTCAGCTTTTAGTTTTGTGAGTAATCAATCAGAGCTAAACTGAGTCTTGCTCTGTGCTGCTTTCCAACCAAATAGCCCAAACAAGCACTCCTGAACTAAATGCTGCTAAACTTCAGGGAGACATGTCAGAAGCAAATGGTGCAAAACAGGACGTAAAGAATTAATCAATTAACAGGTTTGCAGAAACATCACAGGTTTGGACTGAGACTGCACATGTTTAAAGGTTTCTCCTGTTTTGTAAAAATAGGCAGTATGTCAGAGTCAGTCTTAGTCTAAATTATACAGAAAACCAAACAGTAATGAAGCAATTGCATGTTTTAAAATTTAACTTCATCACAGATCTGCAGTAATGAAAAGCTCTTTCATCACCATGTGATGAGCATGCTAGTTGGGTACAACTGAGCAGTCACAGTCATCACTGAAATTATATTTGGGATTGTTTTATTAGCTGTTTGGGTGAATAGGGTGCTGCTGACACTGGAGTTGGTGTTTTGCCATCTGTGTCTAAGGATCAGTGCTGTCTCTATTCCAACATACTCCTAGTACAGATTGTGCTTTTTTTTATCACGAGAGTAAAACATTTACATCACTATGATGGTAGACTCACCATTATTTTTTTCATCTCTTGGTAGTTGTTGTTTTGGTTGAGGTTAAAGATGACCCTCTCTGATAGGAGCTGATTTTTTGTCTCATCTTTGAAGTATGCAGTAACTTGCACAGGACGCTGTGCTCCATGGACTTGAACTGTTACTGTCTCATGTGTACCCAAATGTACCACATTTGGGGCAGTAATAAGAAATCTATACCAACAGAAAAACGGATTGTCCAGTATGAAGAGTGATTTTTGCATAATTCAAAAAATGTCTGACCGATATGAATTTTAAAGAAAACAACAGAATAGTTGAGCTTGAGACTTATGGAGATCATGTAGTCCATCCCCTTGTGAGTCAGGGTAAATACTCTGGACACTGGAGATCAGTACCAGACTGTAGGCAGAGAAATATGTATCTGGGGCGAGAGATGACCTGCTGGCTCGGAATGGGAGGAGGGTTGATTTTTGCCCAAATATCTCATCAAAGGTCTTGTCTGGCCATGGTAAGCACCTAAATATGCTTGATCCAGGTGGTAACAAAACAAGAGTCTCCTCTTCAAAGTCAATTTGAAGGACTTTGTTAATGCTCATTGATTTTATCAGTTACATCTATTTCCCAAACTGAGGAATTTGTCCAACTAGAAGAACCAATATCAATATATGTAAATCTCCACTCAAATAGAGGATAAGTACAGAAAAATTCTGAATCCCTCCCAGAAGAGTGACCTTTGCTTCCTGCATTGCAGAAATCAATTACAGAAAGGAGAGTTATTCTTTCCCAAGATTATCTAATCCAGTAACTGCCATAAACTAAAGATGAGCAAGCAGCAATAACAGCATGAATATCATGTTTCAGTAGGACATTTAAAATCGTTACAGAATGGAAATCTCTCCCCTTACAAGTGCCTTAAAAGGGCAGTTTTAAGCCCTTTACTTTTTACCTATTTAAGGTAATACAAATTCTCAGCGGTCAAAGAAACAGGCTTTGTTGATTCTCTATCAAAACTTTTAGCATTTCCTACATTTAAACAATTTGCTAGGAGTGAAGAATTATTAATAAAATGTACTTACGATGGTGCTTGCTGTGCACTGGACAACAGCAAACAATAGCTCATCAAAAATATCAGCCTTTCCATTGGAAAACTCTGTATCTGCAAAACAGAAACACCAAACAGCCACTGTCAGACTCCCCTTGAGCTGCAGGTTGTAGGCAATGAGCTGATAGCATACCGCAGCAAAGAACATTGCCTATCCTGGTTATTTATTAATAACAAGCAAAACTGTGCAACCAGTAAGGATGGACATGCTAGTGATGCACAGATTAAATAGCCTGGGGAGAGACATTCTGGCCTAACCCTCAGTTTTACGTTTGATTATTCATTCATTCTCTTCCTAGATGCAGCGTTCTCATGATAGCAACTAGAAGCCAAGTGCAGAGAAGAATTTTCACAAATATGGCAAAGGCAATCCCAAATTTGGCAAAGGCAATCCCCAAATTAAACAAGACACCATGGCTAAAAAGTGTCTGTCAAGTACTTCTTAAATGGAGACAAATGTGACAGGTCCCTTCTCTATTAACTTTACTTCTTCAGGTCTTCTCTAATTAGCTCCAGGTATCTCTGTGGTTCAGCAAAGTTGAGAGAAAGCTCCTGGTTTAGACAGCACTAAAGGAGTTGTGCTGGAAATTTACCTATACAACTCAGTTCCAGTCTGTAGTTCTTGAAGGCATTCATGCTTTAACTTAGGTGGAATTAAAATAGATGGTTTTGACCTACTCAGCCCAGTTTTGCTTTACAGTCAAGACAGAGGGCTTTTCCAGAGTGTAATTAGTCTCATCTTAGCATGAGCACATCAGAGGAAGGCATTTCAGACTGCAGGAAAGACATAGAGCATAGAGCAGTTTGGGTTGGAAGGGACCTTCAAAGGTCATCTAGTCCAACACGCTGCAAAGAGCAGCGACATCTTCATCTAGATCACACTGCCCATAACCACATCCAGCCCAGCCTTGAATATCTCCATGGATGGTGCATCCACCACCTCATGCAGGATACTCAAAAAAGGGGACAGAAATGTATCCAAGGAATAACTGTTCAGGATTCGATTTTGGTCAAGGGCAAATGAAATAACAAACAAAAACTCTTACCAGGTTTCATTTTTGCAAGGCTTTACTGTATTGTTGTCTCACAAACATAATTTTGTTGACTAATGAAAATGGAAAATTGCCCATCTGATTAACAGGAAGGTCAAACCCCAGAAATGATTACATGCCTGTCCAAAAGTTCTGGGGATAAACTGCCTTTTAATCCACCACATTTAAATCTGTGTCTAAAATCATTAACAATGTATGCCTTAAATCACTACTCCATTATTTGTAAAGCAAATTAATGTTCACAGAAAAGTTGTTTGCACTGTGAGGGTGAAGAGGCCTCCATCTCACCCCACTCCTTGCCTAAGAGACATACATTTCCTTGCTCTTCAGACAAGCTGCTTTAAGACAAGGAGGTAGGAGAACAGCAGAAGGTACAAGGTGTCAACAAACCAGTTGCCTATTTTACACTGGGAACATCACAAGTGTTGTAGCTCCCTCTGACTCAAAGCCAGACAGATGGTAAGTGCTTTCTGTCAGTTGGTGGTCACACAAAGTGTCACCAGCAGTGGCAACAAAAATGTTTCTGGCTTCAAACTCACTTGAGCAAAGCGTAAGTTTTGCCTGCTGTAGGCATAGTTTTTTCAAAGAGGCAGCTGCCTTCACCCTTCCTCTTGCAGTTTCTACTCTCATTTCAGCTGTCAGGCATGGGGGAGAAGGGTCCAAATCCATGCTTTTTGGGAGATGTTTGCAGGAGATCAGAAATGGGAACTCTTAATAATACAGAAGTTACTTTCACTCTGCCCTCCTTCCCCACCCTCTCATTTTCTCTGCAGTTATGCTCTGAAAAAAAACCAATTTATTTCCACGTCAAAATCACATAATTTTCCTCAGGGTCTCTGGCCTCCCAGACCCAAGCTGGATGGTGAGAAACAGTGGTGATTTTGATCCCCATTATGGCCTATGCTCAGGACAAAGACAAAGGTTTTGTTGAAGAAGTTCTGTTGGGAACAGGGCTCACGCTCTCTCCAGGAAGCAGAAGAGACTTGTTAAACTTGCAGCTTGTAAAATAAGAACTTCTCACTCTTGCATGAACAAAGAGAATGAGGGAAGCTAATTAAGAGCAGCCACTTTCAGAGACTGTTTCATTGCTAGGCCTATATGGCTACTGTCCAAGGTTAGGGCTGATGCAATCACTGAGTGATTTTAGTGACTAAAACAGGAAAAGGAACTAATATTAATGGATCCTTTATTTTTTAATCTAGACAAATAAAAAATAATAATAAAAAATAGTTAACATCCACAAGGTCAATGGCCTCAGGTTGAGAAAGGCATACAGAGATCTCCCAGTTGAAAAATCAACACAACCAGCATTGGTTTCCTATTCCTGAAGTCACTGGAAAGGCAACTTTGCACTGTGGGGTCACACCAAAATCTCACTGTGGTGCCAATCCTTATCAGAAAGGAAGAGAAGTGCTTACCATTGTCCAGGCAGGCTTGTTTGTCAGGGGACCCTGGTCCGTTTGTACAGCTATACAAATAGCCAACTATGAACTCAGTGAGACATTTTCACAGATTGCTTTTTAAAGGGGACTTGCAAAAGCCATTTTTTGTTTTCAATTGTTTTTAATTGGATTTGCACACTCTGGGTTCCTTGTGAAGTATGAGTAGGTACATGTGTGTACTTTACAGTGATCCATGGCAATGTGTTGAATGACCATGGTACATTTTAATTTAAGGAGGTATTCTGACTCTTCATAAAGGCATTTGTCTTCCAAAATATAAACAAATAATTGCAATTAAATATGGATTTTTCTCTCCATCTCTTACAAAAACAAAAGAGCAAATGCATGCATAACTTTTTAGGCTTTAAATTCCTTATGCTTTACTTGACTGTCTCTGGGTTTGTAGAAAATGATCATTGTACTGGTTCTATAGTATCACAGATTTTTCAGATTGGCTGGGATTGTGATTTATAGGAATATGGAAAATATTCCAGTCCAAAGCCACATTAAAATACAACAAAATGAACTGAAATAAAATAATAAAATTTGCTCCATCATATGTATGAAAGAAAGAACACAGAAAACTCACCATAAAATAACTTCTGCACCCATTATTTTGTTAAAGGCAAAGTCTTTTCCTACTTACCACCTATGTTTTACCTACTGATCTTCTAGTTGACCCACAATCCAGTCCAGTGTGTGGAAAGATGGTCTGGGATTAATGTATGTGTAAGAAGGAACTAGTAAGCCCTGAATGTAGGGAGACAGACTTGCTTTATTTTAAATAAATGCTATCTCTCTTTTTTGTAGCTTCATTTGAACTTTGTAGGCTTTCATAGTCTTTTGAGCACCAGCAGTAGTATTTGTTCTTTGGCTTGAAGTGCTTCCAAAAGGCTTTTTCCCCTTAATCTGACTAAAAACTAACAAGACCAAACTCTTCTTTCACTTTCTTAATGCCCTCTTTCACCTTTTCCTGGCAGAATCGTACAAAGGACAGCTTCACAAAGTGCATTTTACAAATAAGCACTGTGGTGATATCCTCTTTGCCAAGTTACAAGGAATTGTGATAAACACAAAAGGCAATCATTCACTTCTGGCATTTCAGAAAATTAGGGTTTGAAATCTTCCTGCAACAGCAGACCATGAAGTGTGGGTCTAATTTGAACGGTTCCTCTTAACAGCAGGATAACTCCTCTTTAGCTTCAATGTAAATTGAAAATGTAAATTTAGACGATACTTTTTTTCTTTACCATAATCTGGTCATGAATTAAGAAGTTAATCTAGACTTCAGTTGCTTTTACCATGAAAAATTGTCCTTTTTGCCTGTATATAATATATTGAGACACCAGAAAGTAAAATATCAGTGATGGGACACAGCCAGGTCCTTTGAAGTGAATCATGTGGGCCTCCCACAGCACTGTACATACGGAGCCCTGGTACCATCCAGTGGGCAAGTCTACCACAGCAGAAAGCTTTCATGAACTCTGAAATTGCCAGTCCTGCCTTCTGAGACCCCCTTCTACCTCCCAGGCAGGTACTTGGAGTAATGGGGAGCACAGGCTACCTGTACATGAGCTGCATACCTGAGCTCCACCACAGTCAATACAGCAAGTGGGTTTTGAAAAATTATTTCGTTTATCCTAGTGGAGGGACCTCTCCCAGTCTGCTCTGAATGCCTAAACACATGTAAAAAAAGAAGAGAAAAAGAGTGAAACCAAGTGACCCACTGGCAGTTCAGATTCAAGCACGTGTTATCTTCTGGTAGCATTCACTGTGGGATACTAAGAGCTATTCACTTGCGGACATCAGCAGCCTTTACTCCACTGGGTCTGAAAATGACTTGTCTGGATAGAATTCCAGGTTTCTATCCAGCTTTTTAACCTACTGTTTAGTCTATCATCTTGAAAGAAAGCACACCAGCAAATAACAGTGCTTGCTGGTCAAGCCATGTTTTAAGACGAAGCTTTTATAAAGCCAGTGGTGTTCTCAGTTGGCAATTCATGAACACCTTGCTTTACAACAGCTTCATGGCATTAGACCCTGGAAGGCAAGGTGAAATGTTTTGTGCTGACCAGCACAGTTTCCTGCCAAGAACAAGCCTTATCTCACTTGCATCCTTTCTGAAGTGGTTACTGCAGTCAGAAGCTGGACCCCTCTCCATGCCTTATGGACTTTCTGCTATACTGCTACACACTCTTCTTTCCCATTCCTTTCAGGTCAAAAGCTTATCTGGAAAAACATGGGGCGCCTATTCTGTGTTCCAGCTAAATTCCAGTTATGACTTAAAGGGAGGGGGAAAGATTATTTCAAATCATTTTTAAGCTGCCAATATTTCACAGTAGACAGAGAGTTAGCTTCACTTCTAAGGAATTAAAGCACCTTAAGATTCGGTGATAGAGGGCCAGCTATTGAGGAATGCTAACACATTCCTGGCACACAGAAACAGGTGGAGGGGGTCTTTTGCTTCTCTGTCATAACATGCATCTCTGAGGTTAAAAGAACACAGAGACAAAATATACCTTCTAAGGATGTTTATTTTACTCTTTTTACCTATTCCTCTTTACAGTCTGCAGATAGCCCTTCTGCCAGGCAGGGTATAGTAGAAATAAAGGCTGGTTTAATTGTATTTACAGTTCTCTTAACGAAAAAAAAACCCTATCTGCAACTCAGATATCTGGAAGTGCCCTCTCTACAGAGTCAGACAGCAGAATGCCCTACACAGAGCAGACCAAGACTGTAGAAAAGCAAGCTAATGTGTATAAGGTACAGAAGAATGCAGCTGTGAACTTAGGAAAACACTCATCATGCAAACACACAAAGAAAAAAGACATTCCTTTATTTTCAGCAACCCTGAGAGATGTACCCTGATCATCTCCGTATCTGCTTGCAAAGATGACCCACAAACACCCTGCCCTCCCTCCTGAGTGCTGCTCTTCACCTCTGTCACCTAACACAGAACTGTATCTTACATACAAGATATTCACTAAAAAGTCCTCACTGAAAAGAAGCTGAGATCCAAGAACACAGCCCACTTCTTAGTGGCTAAAAACCAGAAAATAAAGTATTTCTCATACCTTGGAGTCTGGATAACCAGCCAGGCCTTGCCAAAGTTATGGACACTCCTCATGCTGGTTTAGAGGAAACACTGGTAGGCAAGAAGCTGCTCTTATCCATAGTGTTGTGCCTTATTTGGGATAATGGGGGGGTGTGTGTGTGTGGTGCGTAGTGCCATAAGAAATGCCCCTTGTGCTTGTTTTTTGGGTGGAATGGGGATCATCAGCAATACAAAACTCAGGTTAAACATCATGAAACACAAAAGCAAAACTTTGGGGCTGGAGCTGTGTTACAGCCTCTGCATCCCACTGTTTTTTTGTGAGGAGGGAGATTCATCCAGAGCAGCTCTGAAAGGAAGTGTGTATGTGCAGGTGTATGTCTGGAGGTGAAGGATCTGAGGATAAGAAGGAAAAATAAGCAGATACAGATCTTCACTCAGTGCAGTTATTACAGAGAGACTGGATGAAGTATCACCTTCCACCTCCCCCTTTTCCCGTAGCAGTGGTCAGAATTGACCTAGTTTCTGTTTTCCTTCAAAATCCTTCAGTGAGCACGTATATTGCAACAGCCAGAGCGCAAATAGTGTAGCTACAGAAAAGTAGAGATTTTGGTAGTTCAAAGGGATTTAAGAGATGCGTGCATATGTACATTTAACTGCGCGCGCCTGCGCGTGTCAGCACACTCATTTTACAGAGGTTTCCCGTGGTTATTCTTGGGACTGTGCAATAGCCGAAAAGAACAGAAGGTGGCAGGTTTTCAACTTTTTCATGCAGCAAAAAAAAAAAGTAAATGAAATGCAGGAAGGAGCTATAGTAAAAGGAAAATGACAAGGTAATAAAGGAAAAGGATACCAGAAGGAAGAAGACAGCTAAGCCAAGACTATGTCTGATTTGATACATCATGATTGTATTAGCACTGAAAACTATATTTTCCCCATTTTTGCAATGTAATTCACTGATGCCATAAGGGCTGATTTTACTAGACTCTGAAAAAAAAAAAAATCACACAGTGTGGACAGTTTATTAAGATCTATGCAGAATACAAATGTGACTCTGAGAGTTTCACTTTAAAGTGCAGGTACGTGAGAGAACGCACCAAGCAATAAGGAGAATGGATTTACATGTCCCACAAAATTTAAAAGCAGAACCCCAAAAGAGATAAATCAGAGAAGGTGACAGAACTATTTATTCTCACATCAGTAAATTAAAGATCTTCCTGAATATTCAACCAGACTTTGTGAAACTGTTCCCACAGAGAGGTGCCTTTTAACCTGCAGTCACCCTCCTGGCCTGCCTACTGTTAAGCACACATTTATCTTTTTTCCAACCTATCTATTTCAAACAACAGATTCACCTCACACTGTGTGTCAGCAGCACAAAAAGACTCATTTGCAGCCAGTGTTTGTGACTTACCAGGTGGGATGCTCCTTGTGTCTTGTGCTCTGCTTTTCACTTTATTCTACCACTAATTGCTGCAGTTTGTTTAATAAGGAAAGGACCGAATGTTAGGTTTGAGTGCTTTAGAGGGACAGCGAGAGCTGGTCTGAGCTGGCGCAAAGCAACATCTCCTGCACTGGACGGGGTGCCAGGAGCCACAATGGAGTTAAGGTCCCATCGACAACCACTCATGAGGGAATAAAGCAGTACTTCTGTGGCCCTTAGAGAAATTCTGGACTTTGCCTGACAGAAGATGTCTCTTCTTCCCGTATCTGCCAAATTCCCTCATTCCCTGGGCAGCTGACAAGGTTTTAATTTCATACGTTCACCAAATGAAAAAATCTCTCTTAAAATGTCTGTGGACCAGGAAGAGCAGCCTCACGTGGCCCAGACACTGGCAGCATCCCTGCCACTGGCCCTCAGCCTGCTGCCTTCCTCCTAGCTGGCAGCACTTCTATGCCATTCTGCTAAGTGACCGAAACCAGCTCACAGCAGTAACAGAAGGGGGGATGATGGACCAGCAGCCCAGGAGAGGGCCGTAAGGAGAAGCTGCTGCCATGGCTATTGCTCTCCAGCCTCCATCGGGGGAAATCCTGCTACTGCAACAGTTTAACATGAAATCAATAGAAGAGCCACTGAAACATGGACTTTTGGAAAACTTCTGTCATTTAATATCTCTTTTTCTCAAAGCATTTACTTGCTGCTCTCCAAACACAAGGTATTTTGAAGGAACAGTTGTGCTGCTCCCTGGCATCTGACAGCAGACCAGAACTGAAATGCTCAAGCTGGAAGCAGAGATTGCAGCTGCTGGTCCCAGGAGCCACCATCTGGGAGACAGCCCTGAATGCCACCAGTTTGCTTTTTTTGGACTCCAGCAGAGTGAATCAAATCAGTCTTCCTGATCCCAAGTACTGGGAGGTGCATTCTCAAGTTTTGCTTGTGGATCTGGTTGCTGGGATTCCTTCCAGGCAAATACAGCTTGAATTCTGCTTCTCAACCTGTAACACTTCAACACTGTGATTTTATCTGAGGAATTACATAGAACTAAAAAATTGCATTGTTTAGTACAAAAAATTTAAACATATACATAAAATATGTGCTATTTACATCTATCTGCATCTATTGCCTACTATATAAAAGGCACAAACATATATAACCATATGTAAAGTTTAAAATATATATCACATAATAAAATAGATAAAAATGTATATAATAATAAAAACATATTTTGTGTGTGTGTTTATGCTGAAACACATGCACTTGTTGCAGTCGTTACTTGAAACCAGCTGTTTTGTTGAAGAATAAAACTTCAGCCACTTCATGAGGAGACTGGGATAACACATTACCACAACTGACAGCTCCAGATGGGAACTACAGGCAATGCTTAAATGCTCCAAATGCAATTTTTTTCCTCAATTGTTGGCATCACTCTTAACATTCATAATGATGTTACAGATGTTGAATGCACAGTTCCTGAGAAAACTGAAATTTCTGGGATGAGAAATATCTCCTCAGCATCTTCATTTTGAGAACTAAATTAGAAAGGAAAATCCAAGTAGCAGTGCACCAAGTCAAAGAGCTCAGACAGGAACTATTATGGGTGGTCTTGTTCTAAGTACAGAGTTTTACGGTAAGAAAATCCCCACTGCTGTGGAAAGCGTAATAAATGGGTGAAGCAACTGTTTACAGGAGGTGCACACACAAACTTCTCTAGGCTAATGTCTGATTACAGAACTTTAATTTGCATGCCTTCCAGGACAATCTGCTCCAAGATTTTGCCAGGCACAGAGGTGAGGCGGACTGGTCTGTAGGTCCCCGGCTCATCCATTTTCCCCTTCTTGAAAATGGAGGTTATATTTCCCTTTTCCAGCTGTTGGGAACTTCATCTGACTGCCAAGATTTTTTAAATATGATGGACAGTGGCTTACCAACTTAATCTGCCAGCTCCTTCTGGACCCGTGGAAGGATTTCATCAGGTCCCATGGACTTGTACACGTTCAGGTTCCTAAGATGGTCTCAAACCAGATCCTCTCCTACAGGGGCCCAGGTCTTCATTCTCACTGTCCGCCTTCCAAGACTTGGGTGGTCTGGTCAGAACATTTTCCAGTGAAGACTGAGGCATAGAAATCGTTAAGAACCATAGCTTTCTCCAAATCCAGGGTTGCCAGTTCTTCTGATAGCTTCTGAAGAGGGCCCACGTTGTCCCTAGCCTTTTATTTGCTACGTACCTACAGAATCCCTTCCTGTTTAATTCTAACTGGGCCTTCACTTTCCTAACCTGGTCCCTAGCTTCCCACACAACATCCCTGTATTCTTCCCAAGCCACCTGTCCTTGCTTCCACCTTTTGTAAGTTTCTTTTTTCCTTCAAATTTTCCTCAGCAGGTCCTTATCCATTCAAGGAGGTCTCCTGGCTCTCTTGAAGTACTTCCTTATAGTAGGGATGTATTGCTCCTGAGCTTTCAGTAGGTGAACCTTTAATATCAACCAACAGTGTTGGGCCCCCCTGCCCTGTTCCATGGCTATATCCCATGGAACCTTACTGAGCAGGCTCCTGAAGTGGCCAAAGTCTGTTCTCTTGAAGTCCAGGGCAGTGAGCTTGCTCTATGAACTTTTCACTGTCCTGAGGATTTTGAATTCAACTATCTCATGATCACTGCAATCAAGGCTACCCTGGAGCGTCACATTTCCAACCAGCCCTTCCCTGTTGGTGAAGATGAGGTCAAGCATGGCACCTCTCCTCGTCGGCTCCTCTGTTACTTGCAGACGGAAGTTGTCTTCCACACAACTGAGGAACTTCCTGGATTGCTTATGCCATGCCGGGCCATGCCATCCCTCCAACAGATATTAAGACGGTTGAAGACCCCCATGAGAACGAGGGCCTGTGAGCGTGAGGCTATTCCTATCTGTCTGTAGAGCTCTTCATCCACCGAGTCCTCTTGGTCAGGTGGTCTGTAAGAGATCCCCACAATAATGTCTTCCATCGCTGTTCATCCTTTAACCCTGATGCACAAACTGTCTGTCAACTACTCACCTGTCCCTAGACAGAGTTCCATACTCTCCAGCCTATCCCTAACATAAATAGTCACTCCCCCTCCCCGCCTACTGGGCCTGTCTTTCCTACAGAGCCTGTAACCTTCCATTCCAACTCATCAGTCATAAGAGTCATCCCACCATGTCTCTGTGATACCTATGATATCATACCCCCATAGATGTGCACACATCTCCAGTTCCTCTTGTTTGTTCCCAGTGCTACAGACATTTGTATAAAGGTGTCTGAGCAGAGCTCCAACTGAAGCCAGCTCATTGGCTGGAGCAGCTGGAGTGTCTCTACAGTGCTCTGAATGTTTATTATAGGTGCTGGCAAGTGACTGGGTGTGTTGAGATGGAGTGATGCCCCCCTCCCCCAACACATCTACTTTAAAGCATCCTTGACCAGTCTGCCAAGCCTCCTCCCAAACCCACTCTTCCCTTTCTTTGTCAGACCAGCTCCACCAGCCCCCAGTAGTCCTGGCCTACTACATTGAATCCTGTGTTCTAGGTACCCAAACCTCTGAGTATAGCACCACCCTTCTAACCATTTATTAACCTGGTCAATCCTCCTAGTCTTTTTGAGGTCCTGCCCTGTATCCTGGAGAACTGACGAAAAGACAGTCTGCGCTCCAGAGCCCCAAACCACCTCTCCCAGAGCTCTGTAGTCCTTCATTATGTTCTCCAGGCTACTGCTATTTGTATCAGTATCACCCTCCTTTGGCAGAAGTTCTTCCAGTGAGGGTGGTAAGACCCTGGCGCAGATTGCCCAGAGAAGCTGTGGCTTCCCCATCCCTGGCATTGTTAAAGGCCACATTGGACAGGGCTTGGAGCAACCTGATGTAACTGAAGGTTTTTCTGCCTGTGGCAGGGGGTTGGAATTGGATGATCTTAAGGTCCCTTCCAACCCAAACCAGGCTGTGATTCTATGATTCTATAATCTGTGTATGTCGATCTTCTCCCTGAGTTCCAGCCAGTAAGTTTTGTAGTTTCTCAAGACTTTTGGACAGCAATAACGATTTGGCTTCTGTTAACTATGCTTTTTCAACAAGTTTTATATCTGCAGATGTAGGAAAAATTAGAGAGGAACGAAAGATGCTGCTGTGATACTACCTTAAAGTTAGGAATCGCATATGCAGATGTTTCTTCTAGTTTTATTTCACCAGGAAGAAGAGGCATGCATGTGTTAAATTGGACTGTTTCAACCAATTCTTTGTCAATGGGAAACTGAATATGGACTGGCTTCTCTGTTCGCAGCCCAGGAAACAACTTTATTCTGGGCTGCATCAAAAGAAGCGTGACCAGTCAGTCGAGGGAGGTGATCCCACCCCTCCACTTTGCTCTTGTGAGACCACACTTGGAGTACTGTGTACAGTTCCGTGTGCTTTTTCCTCAACATAAAAAGGACATGGAGCTGTTGGAACAAGTCCGGAGGAGGCCATGATTTTGATCTGGGACTGGAGCATCTCCCATATGAAGAGAGGCTGAGAAATTTGGGGCTGTTCAGCCTGGTGGAGAGAAGCTCTGTGGAGACCTCGAAGCAGCCTTCCAGTATTTGAAGGGGGCCTATAAGGATGCTGGGGAGGGACTCCTCATAAGGGACTGTAGTGATAGGACAAGGGGTAATGGGTTCAAACTTAAACAGGGGAAGTTTAGATTGGATATGAGGAAGAGGTTCTTTACTGTGAGGATGGTGAGGCACTGGAAATAGGTTGCACAAAGAAGTGGCAAATGTCCATCCCTGGCAGTGTTCAAGGCCAGGTTGTCAGTGTGACAGAGCCTTGGGTGACGTGGTCTTGTGTTAGGTGTTGCTGCTGTTGTGTTGGCAGGGGGTTTGGAACAAGGTGGTTGTAAGATCCTTTCCTACCTTAACTATTCTACGATTCTGTAATTCTGTGAAATACTTGTATTTCTTGCTGTTACTCATAAGGATTAAAGGTGTAAGCAAAATTAGACTATGTTAGCTACTGAACTGGTCTAGTGGCCTCTGGCAGCTTGGCACATTGTCCCATTTCTTGAATAATGATAGATGGGGAACTCTTGATTGCCCTGGGGAGGCCAAAGAAAGTGTCTGCAGAGTTACTGAGTTGCAACATCCAAAATGCTGTTTCCCATTGAGTGTTTTGCTAGTAAGTGTCACCAGTTTTTTTTTCACCAAGATGTGGTGAAAGTGTTGGGTTTTGACAGTATGTCAGATGAACGAAGACAGAGAAATGATCCCAGAAATGGCCTGCCATGAGATTCAATGAAAGGTTAGTGCCAAGAAGGGTTGCACCTAAGGAAAAGGTAATATATCATTAAAAATGTACCAGGAGAACTGAAATCATTTATGTTCACTTCATCTCCAACATTATAGTAATATATGCATTAATTTAAAAGTGCTTATTTCTTATTCACTTGTTGCAGTGCTTAGAGGGTTTGGAAGGGTGAACTGTTCAGTTCCAAGATGTTTATGCACAAACCAACAAGTTGCACTTAATTAAGTTGAAAATCAGATTCTCAGTGAGAACAAATACTGATATTTGTACACCAAGTACAAATATCAGTATTTTGGGTATCAGTGGAATATATACTTGTCTGTTATTAATGTTATTTAAAAAGCATCATAAAACCAAAACCACATCACCTTCAGGTATTGAAAAGCTCTTATGTTTAGTTCTTCATGTAAAACCCACGTTTTTGTGGTACATGAGTCATTCACTTCTTTCTGCTGTTGAGCTAGTATGAACTAGTAACTTTCCTACTGTGGCAAAGACAGTTATCATCATTACTAGGGATTATTAACTACATAGATATACCTGTGCAAAGGTCCTGAGAAGTTGTTGCAGCCCTGTGTTTCTCCATATGTGAGATGGAGAACAGTAAGGCTCTGAAATAATATGAAGACAGAGACATGCCAACGTATTTAAGTACAAATGTACTCTAGCTGAGAGAGAGAGAGGGGGAGGTATGTCTTGATTAGAAAGCCTTATTACTTTCATCTATCTCTTAGTCAGGGCAACTTTTGAATCATGAGTTATTCATTATGAACCGTCTAATGAGGCTGAAATTTAGTCTTCTATGATTAATTTTTGCATATAGGAAAACTGCATTGTCAGTGTCATTTGATTTATTCAAAAATATTACTGAAAGGGCTATAATTTATAAGGGAAACTATAATGGGCATAGAAAGAAAATATTTAATTTCAGCTTCTGCTTTTGCTGCCATGAAATAAGAAACATCTGCAGAAGTCATAAGATCAGCTGAGCAATACGTCGGCCTGAGTCAGCAACAAAAGTTAGCAGTGGATTAACTTTGTCCGCAGTAGTGATGTCATTGGGATCAGTCTTGGTTATATTGAACCAACAGACCCTGATCAATGCAAAATAAACAAAGCAATTAAATATATCAATCTGAATGCAAGTTGTGGATACTTCCAAAATATCGGTATGTTCATGACTTATTCTGGCAGGGTGGAAGAAGGGACCTGTGCAATCCAAAATGAAATAGATTAATTATGTTTCAAGTATTGCAACTGAATATATGAATTTCCAAAGACCAGTAATAAATTTTCCTAAATAAGGAATGTGGATATTAAGCTAGGAGGCTATGAGTCTTGATATCATTTAGAATTGGGATGTGTTAAGCATTTTTTTTATGGATCTTACAGTTAAATACAGAAAAAATTGAATTATACAGTTCTTGTCTGGCTTTGCTGAAATCAAACTAATAGTAATACTTTTTAGATAAATATCTTACCCTTGTTTGGAAAAATAAGTATTAAAACTGCAATAATCTTCTTAATCAGAATTTAATTAGATGGTAATAATTTTTTTTTTATAATTCATTTTGCCACTGAATCTAATTTCATACTCTGTAACAAAAGTTATTGTATCCATATTTCTCAGGAACCATGTGCATTCAAAAATGGTCCATTGTAGCTCCACTGTTCTTTGACTTGTCATCCCTATATCACAGCCCTATTTGTTGCCTACCATTTTGCAAAGTTTTCTTGTCTACTTCAGCTCTATAGGGCTGATTGTCCTCTGAAACATGTGATGTTGCCAAATGGCTTTGGCCCTCCTAAGGAGTGAGCTACCTTTGCTGTGTTGAATTCTTTTAGCTTGGTGGATCAGGTACTCCTGGAATCTGCTGGTTTAGTGTGGAAGGAGATAGGACTTAAAGGTATGACTTAAAAAGTTTAGTTTGTACCTTTATTTTATAGTCTTCACTACTGTATTTGCGTAGGAAGGAGAGAGTTTAGCTTTATAAACACAGCATTTTTTTTCATGTCATAACCCAGAGTATGGAAGTCGAACAAAGTGGCCTGTCTGGTGAGAACTGGAGCTAGGAAAGAAAGTGTTATTAGTAGAAAACAAGAGTGACACGTGACAACAGCCTACCTGGTGAGAACAAAATGATGAAGGGAGCTTGATTAAATCAAGGAATCATAACAGTCTAGCAGAGCAGCTGAGTAGTAGCACAAGAGAAGTGGGAGGAACTGATTCCACAGTTCAAGTGAGACTTCAGGAAAACTGATTTTGCTAATTACTTAATGGCTAGAACTGTATCATCTGTAGGACTACACATTTACACTATTTGGCAGTACAGACAGTATCAGAGAACTTGGAGAAGAGTCCTTAGACCTCAGAATGGAGACAGAGAAGCTGAGAATACAGGTGCCATGCTTCAGGGAATGTAGGGAAATGCGCTCAGCTTATGTTGATTGTATGATAAAACCATGATATGCAATTTTTGTAACTGCACTTATAAAAGAGTGCGCTTAGCAGCTGATTTGAGCATTTTCCAATGAACTAAAGAGCATTCACAGTGCTTTTAAGTTTTTTTTTTGTGTTTTTTGTGTTTTTTTTTTTTTGTTGTTGTTGTTTTGTTTTTTTTTTTTTTTTTTTTTTTTTAAAATTATTTTTAAAATCTTTGACCAGAACAGACCATTAAGAAATACAGTGTGACCTCCTATATACCATGGCATGTCATCACACCCAAATATTGCTGCATGAAGTCCAAAGAGTCAGACTAAAGCTTTGCACTTTTCATTAAGCTTTTGAATGTGATAGACACAGAAAGAAGAGTGGGGTTTACATTTTGGAATTTGGTGAGGTGACAGAAACCCAGCTGATGTAGTTGTCAGTCTCTCTGCTTGCAGTACCTGGAAAATGCCATTGTTTTGATTATGCATATTTCAGAGTAAATTTTTTTTCTGACCATTTACTTAACTGCTGTTATGGTGTAATATATAGTTAGATCTTCAGCATCAGATTTCTTCTCAATATGTGAATAGTAGTCAGGTGCTTCCTTGTGTTTCCATCACCCGAGTAACTGAACTTTCTAACTCTTATTTCTGATTATTTCCAGTGTTTCTTGTTCTGGTAGCATTTCTTTGGTATTTTTAAGTCTTTGGTGAGACATAGACACAAGAACTGGATACTTTAATCCTAATCTGTTTAAGCAGTCTTCTGAGCAGTGTTATAAGAAGAATAAAACTAAGATTTTTGAAGATTTTTTATGTCTTTATATCCAGGAGTCTCATTTACTATAATATTTGCTTCTAATATTAAAAAAAATATTGGGCGAGAGTATAGAAAATAGACTGTATGACACACAGCAAAATAATTGTGTGAGTACAGATTGCTGATGAGAAAGGATGGATCAAGGAAAGATATAGTCTGGCATGCAATCACACAGCAGAATCATTGTCTTATATGCAATTGCAGTGCAGCAAGCTGTACAAGGCATAGTATCAGCAGTGGTCCTGACTTGAATGAGAAAGAGAGTGAGGGTGTGTACATTTAAACAGTGTGTAAGATTGTGTAGTTCAGTGTGATGAGCACACAGGATGAAGCTGAATATAGAAATAATGTTTCTTACAAATATTCCAGTAATAATGTTTTTGAGTGAAAGGACAAGAAGTATGAAATTCCATAGTGTTTTGAAATGCACCAGAACTGATCAGCATTTTAGTGTCGGGGATAAGACGAGGATTCAGCTTTTTATCCCGGACAACTGTAGTAGTTATTTAAAAACAAATATTAGTACTTCCTGTTCTCTAAGATAGTGTGCCTTGAACAAAACTGGATGAGAAACAGTTCTTCTGGATTGTTCTGGCCATCTTAACACGTTTTTGGGAAGTGTGCCCTGAATACTGACTCTCTGTGAGTCCAGGTCTGTCCTTGGTTAACAGCACAAAGTACAACTGGCATTATGGCAATAGCATTTTTACTGAACAGATAATGGAAAAAGCAATCTGTGGTAATGATACGAGTTGGTGGTAACCTATAAAAGTAATTTTGCGGCAGAGCAGTAGATAACAGTGTCATACGTGAAAGAGGTGATGCAGACCACAGGACATGTATAGGATATTCCTTTGAAAGGCTTATGAGAAACTTTTTTATCATCAAGTTTTGGAGAGCTGGGAAAAGCTTGATATATGAACAAACTAAACAGTTAGTGCCTCTGGTATCCTAGGTTGGAAACGACACCCCAAACCACAATGGTAATCCAAATGATTTAGGATATTCATGCTTTGTCATGATTGAAGACATACACAACACATAGAAAAAATGAATCAAGGAAGTTTATATCAAGTAAAAAAAAGTAACTAATCTGCAAGATTTCTGTCATCAGTGCTTTTGAAAAGCATTTTGGACTCTAAAGTGAAAACCACAACATCCCTATTGTTATTATGCAGTGCAGAGCAGACTGTATGGAAAACAGTGTTCAGTTTACTGTTCAATTGTTATAGATAACACGGATTTACCTTTAGCATGTTTCCTCTTTAATATTATTAGGAAACAAAG
>JASSUY010012876.1:0-40958 GCA_032466535.1 Forpus xanthops | reverse complement strand
GCGTCGGGCCGCAGGAGCTGCTGAGGGTGCGGGACGGAGCCAGCCGCTGTGGCGAACCGGGGCTGCGGAGGTAAGCGGGGAGAGCCTGGCGGGCTCCGGGAGTGGCCAGGGGCTGTGCCGCCGCGGTGTGAGGCGGGAGCCGGAGAGAGAAGGTGCATCGCCGGGGCTGGTGCGGCTGAGGCGGGAGGCGCCGCTGACAGCTCCGGGTGAGGAGGGGCGGCCGTTGGCCTCGCCTCACCGCCTGCTGCTGCCGCTGGGAGCGCCTCGCCCCCATCTTGAGGAGGCCTGGCACCCCGTGTTTGCTTCGTGCCACGGCTTCGGTCATCGGTGTGGTCCTCTGCGGCGCGGTGCTGCGTGTGACGGCGTTGCTGGGTACGCTGGTACGCGGTTATCGTTGGTCAGGGTTCGTACTGAGGGTCCGCGGGAGCGTAGGTGAGCCGTGCCGGGCTGCCGTGCGTGGGTAAGGGCGTTCGAGCAGCTGTCTCGAGCAGAGATGCGAGCGTGAGGCGTCAACAGACATAGTGAGGTTGCTTTTAATTTTGATTTCCTATGAAGATCTGCCGAGAGAGCTGGGGTTGTTCAGCCTGGAGAAGATAAGGCTCCTGGGAGACCTTCCCTTGTAGCAGCCTGCCAGCATCTAAAGGGGCCTACAAGAAATCCAGAGAGGGGCTTTTTACACGGGCATGTAGTGACAGGACAAGGGGGAATGGCTTTAAACTGACAGAGGGGGCGTCTAGATTAGATATTAAGAAGTTCTTTAATGTAAGGGTGGTGAGGCATTGGAGCAGGTTGCCTGGAAAAACTCTGGCTGCCCCAACGCTTGCGGTGTTCAAAGACAGGTTGGACTGAGCTTTGAGCAACCTGGTCTAGTGGGAAGTGTCCCTGCCCATGACAGAGGGGTTGGAACTGGATGAGCTTTAAGGTCCCTTCCAACCCAAACTATTCTGTGATTCTGTATTTTAGGAGGATACTTGAAAGCTCAAGTGTATTCCTGTTTTCAGGTATTTTTATGAGATCTGTGCTTTTTAATATTCAGCTGGATGCTTTTTTTCACAGCTTTGTGCTCTGACATGGGTTTGTTGAGCAGCATACTGGCAGTCCCTGTGTTCCCAAGATATTTATGGTGGGCCGCACTTACTGCAGTACTGGAGTTACCCCAAGTCAAGGTAGTGTGGTTGCAAGTAGCTGGAAATAGTGCTCTGCCACTTCACACCCCCATGCTTCATGTCAGTGCTTTTGATCATGAAGCATGGAAACTGCAGGAGGCACTGTCCTGAGGTGGGGCTGTCCATTCAGGGTTGGTAGCAGGAGGTGGAAAAAGGGAAAATCAGGAAAATGAGAGTGTCTGTTTGCAGTTATTTTCTGGTGACACATAGTGCTCTTTACTGAGCTCTGCTTTTTTATCAGTAATGCCATTGTTTGGGGAGCAGGAGTTGAAAAGCTGAACTTTGTGAGCAGAGCACACAGTGCAAAGTGATAGGAAATTGAAGAACATTTAACCTCCCTTAATTTATTCCAGACCAGCCTTTTTGATTCCTTTCACAATGTAGAGAAGCCTTAAAAGGAAGCAGATTGTATGTTTAGTTTGGTGCATATTTCAGATTTTTGTTCATTTATGAACCTAGAATATGGTTGTGAAATATATATAGTCCTTTGCAGCACTGATGCACCGTCATCCGTTTTGCATGACTTTGATGGAGAATGAAGCTGCAGCTTTGTCCCAGTGCCATACATTTTTCCCTGTACAGTGGGTAAAGGTAGTATATGCTGGTTGAAGCTCAGGATGGGCTGCATGGATGAGAGAGGGGCTTTTGCCTGAACCATCAGGCACCATGTTTACAGTTACTCTCCAGCTGCAGGCCAGTATCATTCTTTCCTCAAAAGTCTGTGTTATTGAGCTTGTCTTCATTGGCAGTAGAGAGCTAGCTGGGAAGGTCTTGCTGCTTTACTTTTTCAGCATCAGCAGGGACTTGTCTGTGTTTGTATGCTCTCGAATGCTAAAGCAAGGGGGATGAGGTAGCACAACCCTGCTGTCCTGGGAAACAAGGTTATTTTTCCCCTCGAGAACAATTGATTGCTTAATGCTTTTTTTCAGAAGATCCAAATTAAAAGACTTATTAAGGCTTTTCTTGCTTCTGTAGATTTTCATTCAGTGGGCTACCTTGCTTCTAGGAACTTGGAGAATGCAGTATCTTATCATAGAATTAGAGAATGGTTTTGGTTGGAAAGGGCCTTAAGATCATATAGTTCTAACCCCGTGCAGTGGGCAGGGACACCTTCCACAAGCTTGCTCAGAGCCCCATCCAACCTGGCCTTGAATGCTGACAGGAATGGGGAAGCCACAGGCATATTCCAGTGGCTCACCACCCTCACAGTGAAGAGTCTCTTCCTTATATCTTGCAGATTTTTTCACAAGTCTCTCTGGCTTTCAGTGCAAATGAGGAAGGGGACATGTATTTTTGGCAAGACCCTGAAATTCAGTATTCTTAAATGTTCAGTCACTTTCCAAACTTTGGGGTGGATGTGACCTCCTTTATTCACTGCTCCCTGCTGGCAGTACCAGGTTGTTAGGAAATCATGATTTCAGTGCTGTTTTCAAGTATCTGTATCTAGGCTGTATGTATTTTTCTTGATAGATGACAAGTTTGCCTGTGATTTAATTTATTTTTAACTGAGCTAATTTTATCCTAATCGGTAGCTGGTGATAGCTCACAGGGAGCCATGGAGAAACAAAGAACCCTACCAAAGGGTGGCAAAAAAGCTATGTGATCTTCAGAGGGTGTTTGCTTTATTACAGAAGACAGTGATTCCTGCAGAAACTGACTTGCTTCTGTCTTGCTTGCTGTCAGCTGATACAAAAGGCTGTACCCTTTCTAGGGCAGTAGAACTTTCGGTCTGAAGATCTCAGATACATTGAAGGTTGGACATCCTCAGATGTCAAGTCCAGTATGGTTGTGCAGATGTTGTATTAAACGTAAGTTCTCGCTGTGGAGTGAAATGACTGCAATGGCTGGTTTGTTTCCTATATGTTCTGGGCTTCTTAATCTCCATACTGTTGTATCAAAATTAGGAAGAAAAATAAGAAGGCAAATGAGCTCCTTGGTTCTTGTTTTCATGTTAACATTTAGTTCAGGCTACTGCATGTGCTTTGTTGCAGCAAATTTTAATTACCTAGTTGCTAGTATATAAGATGGACCTTCAGAATAGAAAAATACACCTTGGCCCCCCTGTGTAGATTACTTTGTTGGAAAAACTTCCCTGTTTCTTGCCTGGATCTGGAGAGCAATTGCCTTGCTTGGAGATGGAGTTTGAAACCTCTGCCGATTGTCCTTTTAGAGAGAGAGGATCAAATCACAGGCAGCCCAGCTCAGAGCTCCATCTTATGCATTCTTTGCTTCTGCTTGTCACTTCCCTTCCTGTTTCTTTTCTGACAAACTGAATTTCCTCTCTATCGTTGGATTATCTACCTAAATCTCAAACAGACATCCCTTGCAGAAATGTTGTTGGAAAATATAGTCGACCTTGGAAGAAGAAAGCTTTGGGGTGTGTCTGGGTCATCCACATCTGTCAGGCACATAGGCATAGCCTCATGTGTTTAAATCACACCTATTCCTGTTTAGCCTAATATGATAAGCTCTTTACTATAGATGAAGTTGATTCTTCTGGCTTTCACGTAGAAGGAGGATTTTACCTTTCCAGCCTCACTGCCACTTCCTACTACCACTGTTCTCCTTCCTTTGCTTCCCATGTGGTCTGCTTACTGTGAGAGAAGCGTTGCCACAGAGTGGCAGCGTGCAATGCAGACTCAAAGAACAACAAAGGCAGAGCTGGCTGAGAATGAAGCCGTGGACCGAGTGAAGTAAGGAAAATAATAGGAACGTTTGTAAATTAAGGACATGACTGAGAGGAGGGTGTGTGTCTCAGCTGTGCTGAGTAGGGTCATGGTCCACTTTTGTGGTTTGTATGACAGGCAGTAAGGGAGGTGTGTACACGGTAATGGAAGGCAAACTCTGCGGCCCTCTCTGACAGTTCTTGCTGTATTTTCTCTCGTTCAGAGACTGGGGTTAATGATGTTGCGTCAGCCAGCACAGGTGAACATTGTGCTTCTGCTTCTGTCAGCCCATTGAGCCAGCCATGTTTCTGTGTCTTGCAGAGGAAAGGGAGGTGCCAGTGCTGCAGAAATATGTTAGCACTTCTTGAAAACAACATTTGAAAGCTGCAGTGAAGTGTGTTCACTCAGCAAGAAGGCTATCTCTGGCCTTGTGTTATTCTACTGAGTGTGAATTTCTTGAATTTATGATTTTTTTTTTCCAACTGTGTGATAAATAGTAGATAGGAAATTTGAATTATCAAAGTATATCCTAACTTAGCTGAAAGCATCTTGATGAAATATGAGAGTAGCATAACTTTCTCCCTCCAGGCAAGTTGAAATCTTGATCTTAGGTGAAGGAGGCTTTGTGCAGGTTATAGTACTTGACTAAAGACTTCTCTGCAGCTGATATTATGAATGTGCATCTGTATTCACTGAAAGTACTTTTTGAGATATTACTTTAAGACCTTGTATGAAATCAGCAGGAAATTTTGAAAAAGGCATGGACATTCTGGAGCTGTTAAGTGTAGACCTGACCCACTGGTGAGCATATAACAGCCCATCTGGTTTGTGGCCTATTGGTCTGTTATGCTAAGAGAAGTCTGTTGTGTGAGAGATGATGCTGTCTAAGTACAGATAGGTTCTTCCAGTTTGTTGCAGGCAGAACAGATTTTGTGGAGGAGATAACTGTGTGAGATGAAAGGGAGTAGCATGGGAGAAAAAGTGCGGATATAGAGGGGGAAAGTGAAGGGAGAGGAGTGGGGAGGATTAGAGAGTAGATGGCCCATACAGGAAGGGAGAGAGATAGCAGTAGAAAAATGTATCTGATGTGGTTCTTCTGTATGTTTTGTAGCATTGCCAGCAGAGCACTTTAAAGCTGTAGTTTCTGCAAAGGAAATCTCCAACTGGAGGTGTTCTGAACCTGTGGCTCCAGCTGGGGTCTGGTTAGGGAGAATGCAAACAGAGGTTCTAGACTTCAGAGCTGGGCTTCCCTGGTAGGTGCATCCTGAATCTGAGCATATAGGAAGCAAGTGCGGCTGTGGTACTCTGAATGAACAGCACCTGCAGTGCTCCTAACTCCCATTGCTAGATAAAATGCTTTAGAGAAGTTGGGGTCATCTGCTCTCACAAGCATGGCTATTTTCATCTTGCTTAAGAAACTAAAATGTTTTACTACTCAGCTAAACTTATACAAGAATAATTCTTTAAACCATTTGACTAGTTACAGGTAGCATATATATTCAGGTGTTGCAAATCTTTGGATACAGCGTACCTCAGTTCCTTGGGGCAGTTTGTAGCCAAAGTAACCTTCATGCAGTGTAGCAAACCATACAGAATTCTGCAACTAAAATCAGTGCCTGCAAATGCTTCTGCGCATGCTCAGTTCCTTCCTTTTTTTTACAAGACTAAGAAGTCTGGATTAACTTTGTGTTTGAATAGCTGCTGTACCTGGTGGGACCCTGCTGCACCACTGAGTTTTCTGTAACTTCCAGCTACATAAGCACGTACAAGTGCAATGAACTGTGTTTAGAAAGTATTTTATGCCTGGAATTTCTCCTTGTGATGAGTAGGAAAAGTAGGACATGTCTCTAAGGTAGAAATTAGGGCTAACAGTGGAGGCACAGATGATACTGGATTTGCTGAGAATTTGTTTTTCCACTTATTCTCTGTCATTATACTTGTGTGGAGAAAGGGCAGTGCTGGTCTTGCTGCTAGTTAGGCATTGGATCTTTCTGTAATTCTAGTTTGTGTTTGTTTCAGGCCTTAACCCTTGTCACTCTGAAACTTGGATTTTGGCTTTAGAAGAATTTACTAAGAATTGTTTGGTCTTTAAGAATTATAATAAGACTTCAGAAATAAGTTGCTTTGTGTTAAGTGTCTAAAAACACTTGCTTGCTTGGAGTCTTTTCTATTCTTTTTTTTCCAGTTCTTTTTCTACATTTTCTCTGTAATGACCATTGTTAAATGAATTGTTTTACTTAGTTGTTTTTTTTTTTTCACTGTTGCTTAGAATAAAGTAGTTATCAGTAGACCCCCCACTCCCTTTTAACCCACATCTATTTCTCTGTACATCTTGCTGCATTTTATCTTGCTGCCAACTGTTCTTTAGATCCTGTAGCTACATTTTACATTCAGTAGGCTGGAAATTCCTACCTCCCACAGCAGGGCAGGTGGAACGAAATGTGTACCTATGCTTCAGCAACTTCAGTGCAAAGGTCCGTGGCTTAATTTGAGATGTAGGTTTGACATTTCTGAAGAGTGCTCACTTGATCTGGTCCATTATCTGGTCCATTGACTTTGCTTGGGAGGCTGTAAACTTGAACAGCAGCATGGTAGTATCTTCAGTCACCAGAGCTACTTGCCAAGCTCCTTGTGCCATTTTTCCATTCTGTTTTAACCATAAAGTAATAAGTATTATTGTGATGCTAATTCTGATAGCAGCCCTGTAAATATGAAAATTTATTGAACATTATTGCATTTGCTTAAAAAAAAAACCAGCACGTGTGTTGTCTCGTGGAAGATGCTGCATATAAAATGTAAAATCTGGCATAAGTCTCCCTGTTCAGGTCCAGATGTCTGTAGAGCATTTCTCAGGCGCTTTGTGAGTGTGGACATTGCCTGTGCAAGAGCATTATACTGTGGGTACCTTACCCCTTCCTGGTTTTATGGGTGACTTTTTTAAGTTTAAAATTGTGCAGTATCACACAGTCAGATACAACAACAGTTAATATGAGACCAGTAGATAATAATATCAGTAGGAAAGTCATGTGTGTCTAGCCACAGTTAGAAGTGGTATTACAGCTGTAAGATAGGAGGTAGTGTTGTGTGGCATTTAACATCCTGTGGACCCATGAGCTTGCTGTGCTGTCCAGTCACATACTTCTAGCAACGCGGACGAACATGATTCTTGAGGTTTTCTAGTGATCATAACGTCTGCTCCCAAAGTGTGGGTAGATTGTGCATCCTCATTTCTGGGATTGGGGGAAGTATTCAGCACTGTTGGTTTCTGTGCTGAAAGGAGTGCTGTCCCATACAAACAAGACAGTTACAGGCATAAGGACAACTTTTTAAACACAAATGACCTACAGTGCTGTCAAAATAGCTGTCTTAAAAGAGCAATCTATGTAACCACAGTTTTGCCTTATGAATTCTAATTATACTAAATCTTTAGTTAGATGATCTACTTTCCTCTGTTGTATTTAATGCACAGGAGGGGCCTAATCTGGGGATGGACTGTGGAGTAAAGGATGCCAGTGAGTGTAACAGTTTTATTTGTTGCAGAGATAGGAAGTTTTACAGCAATCAAAGCAGGGGATTAAAGGAAGAGGAGGACAAGATTGTTTTCTAATTGAGAGCTGAATCCTTCCAGAGGCCTGGGACACAAACCTACCACTCCCACAGTTCCTGTGTGGCGCAATGCAAGTCTAAAAATTGTCCTTCTCCTAGTGGTCTGTACAGTATTTCTCAGATTTGAGTTTCTAGTAGAAACTAGATCTTAAATCAAGATGAGCCGTCTCAGCTATTTCTGTGTATATTCTGTAAAAGACTGTGTGCTTCCCAAGCTGAAACTTGGATGTCTCGAGTCTGACAGCCCAAGCTTGCTGATGCTTTATTCTTTCTGCAGAAGGCAGGTTCTCCCTTGAAGTCTGTGTCCAGTGTCTCTCCTGTTCCCACAGCTAGTTCCCAGCCTCTTTGCACCAGCTTAAGTTGTCCCCCTAGGTTTTCGACCTTGTGCTACTTGTCCAGTCTCTCTGGTTTGCCCTTACCTATCTGTTCCCCAGCTCTTTATTGCCGTGATTCCTCCCAGCCAAGTAATTTCTTATCTTATTTCTACTCCCAGACCTCAGGCCTGGTCTTCTGACAATTTTTTTTTTTTTTTTTTAGCCAATTTTGTTAGTATTGCCTTTCAAATCTATTAGTTCTCCTCCTGCTCCTTCAGTTTGGCCATTTCCCCCATGCTTTTGAATTTGCTATTTCCCGAAGGCTTGTCTGACAGATACAGATTATGTTGGACCAGTTCAATGTTCAGCCAAACTGATGTTCAGTGATTATTAAAAGGAACTCCTTTTCTAAACCCCTTAGGCTGGAGCAGTGAATCTGTCTGTAGGACAATATATGTACAGGCAGGTCACCTGCAGAAATCAAGAGTATTCAGGTTTTTGGCATCTTTGGAGATTTTAGTTGTGAGTGAGTCTCTAGTGGATCTGTATTTACTGTGACTTTTTAAAGAATTAGGGTAGGAATGAAGGACTGCCAGGTTTTGCTGGTTTTCAGATTCATGCAAAACATTTCAAATTCATGCAGACCTTTAGCCTTTACTCTTGGCAGTAGCTGGCTTCCAGCTGAAACTAGTGACTGTTCTTTAAAAAATCAGTCTGAAGCAAAGACTTGATGTGAAAAATTGCTGGGCATGTGCTTTGGGAATATATAAGCAACTGAAAACAGTATCTCTTGAATAGTTGAGTCTGTTGAACAGCTATAGTTGTGGGTGGTGATGCTACTGGTCCCATCTACTGGGACTGCTTCTCTCTTGCTGAATGATTAGTAAGTGTTTTTACACACTGTTCACTCACTTCATGTGAACCTATGTATCTTAGCTATTGTGCAGTGACACAACAGCTTAATGTTTGGCGTGCAGTGGCATATAAGAGCTTTCAGAAATAATGTGAGACTAGTGATGGCATGTAAATGACTGGTCAGTTAAAAAATTGAGTAAATCTTGTAAAGCAAGGAACTGCTTTTAATGTAAACAGAGACTTTCCTACTCTTCCCCTTTTGGTAAGAATGATGGAAATGTTAAAGTGCATCTTTGCTTGGATGTATACCACTCTTTCTCTACCTGGACAATGTATCTTTTCCAAACAACTGCAAGGAAGCATTTGTTGAGCACTAAGTCAAAATGTATATACACTGCTGTCTAAGTTGTCTGCATTACTTATGGTTTATTTTTTTTCATCAAGTAATAGGTGTAATTTTACCAAGTTTTTAAGACTTGAGAAAACTCCGTATCCTGTGACTGAATCATTTCTTTTTGGCAAGATAAGATTACCAAAGAATAGTTATCTTTTTCCTATTATTTTGACCCAATCTATATTTTAGTAAAGTTACCCTTTCCAGGAAGTGTCGGCAAGAACTCTGTTTCTGCTAGAAGTACTACAGTAGCAGGGCCTGAGATGCAGGCTTCCAACATGATCTGTAGGTTTACTGCTTCATTTGAGCTAGAGATGGATATAGAACAAGTCTTGTTAATTCTACATCAGGTTCTCATGTAGCTTTCTATCTTTGTGATATCTGCATCATGATGTCTGAAATGTTCTGTACTTAATATGTTAGTGGTAGGTTACAGTTCTGTGTTCCCAAGATTCTTTCCAGCTGGGAGCAAGCAATCTGCTATGACCAGAAGGTTATATATACTCTATAAAAAGAGAATACAGCAAAATAGAGTCAGTTAAAAAATCTGTGTGAAAGCTCCTATAGTGAGTGAATCTATAATGGGAGTTTTGGATGTGTGTGCTCTATTCAATTTTGAGAACACTTGAGACTAAGTTCTTAATATATTGAATGAACATGCCTACATAAAATATTTAGCAGTTCTGCTGTATAGCATAACTAGCCCAGTTACAATAGAGCGATAAATGTCAAGGTGCTGTCATTAAGTGGGAACTTCAGCACCTTGCAGGCTTGGATATGAATTGAGCAGCTATATTAAAATCTCATAGGCAAAGTGAGCATACTGCTAAAAATGGACTGGCAAGATGTAAATAAAGCCATTAGAAGTCATCATAGTCTCACTGTTGGCTCTTTGCATATGTAGTGTGCTGCTTTTTGTTGGGTGTATAACGCCTGTTACTCCTCAGTAGGGTAACACTGCCCTGGGAGAGGAGATGCTAGTGGAGTGGAGGTTTCTGCTCTGCTATGTAGAAGCAGCTTAGCAATTAGACTAGCTGCTAAGCTCAGGGAGACTTTGTTGAGAGTTGCCTGAAAAACACTCCTCCTCAGTCCTAGCAGAAAGCAGATACATGAAGAGACAATCAGTGGGGAACGAATTGTGAGGATCAGTGTTACTCTTGTGAGATTTTACTTCCTAGGAAGAAAAGTAAACACTTCTAGTATTTTGTTATGTAAATGTCATGTCTCACATAGATGTTTCAGGGGCTGTTCCTGGTATAGGAATAGAAATTCTTTATTTCTGTGGTTCTCTTACGTTGCCTCCTTATTCTGTTTCTCTGACAGAAGAAACCTCCTGGTTTCCCTTACCTCAGAATTAACTCAGGGTGCTACAGCTCAGAAAGTAACATGTTAGTTCTTACTCTTGGAACAGCTCAGTGCTGTTGTATTAATATCTTGCTGCAGCAGTCCAGGGTTGCTCTGAACATCTCCTGCCTAGCTTTGGAGTGTGAAAATCTTCAGGATTTGTTTGCTTCTGGGATAGCTGCTGCTGTGTGAGGAAGCAAAGTTAAACAACATAGTCCTCTCCACTGACACATGTATGCGAACAGGATAGCTCATGCTAGATTATCATTGGAACCTGTTTTCCCTTCCACACTGCATCTGACAGGTAGGAGTTGGAGAAAGGCATACTGGGTACAGTAGTTCTGCAAGGGTGTTCCTGAGAGCTTCTAGTCTGAGGGCAGAAATTTATTTTCCTGTGACTGTACCGTTTTGACCTCACATTTCCTACTTCCAAATCTGGAAATCTGCAGTTTGTAACAGGCACCTGGTTGACTTTATAATTAAAGTTGATAGGAAGGCAAGGCAAACAGTTCTTTGAAACTGATTGTGAGAATTTAGTGAAAAATTTTTTTTAAAGAAGCCATGGTGCTAATGTCATAAGTGGAATTAGGTCATGAGTAATTCTTCCTTGAAGAAGAGTTCTGAGGCCTACCTTTTACACGCAGCATTAGAAAAGGGTGTCAAGGAATGTATGTGGCAGTAGTATTGTCAACCTTGGGCATTCAAAAATTGCAGGGAGCTTTCAGAATTGTGACGGTTGCTCATATAATCCTTGCCATAAACTTCATACTTGGCTCCCAGCTGCCTAAAAGCTCCCAGTCTTGATGGTCCCTGTTCAGCAGTACTGAGTAAAACAGCTTGCTATGCAGCCACCTTATATTCTACTCTTCCTGAAAATCCCTGTCTTTAATTTTTTTGTGCCTAGGAATGTCATTGAAGAACTAATGTGTCTGCCCTCCTTACAAGTTTACTTGTAAGGCATGTTTGCAGGCTCTATTCTGATATAATAAGGTGAAACGTTTTTTCTTTCCTATGTGTAACACCTGAGACTTTCAAGAAAAGACTGAGTATTCTGAGACTTGGGTAAAATACTCGGAAGGACCAGTGACTCCAAAAAAAGTAATTGTTGGAAGGTTCTATGAAGTCTTTGTGTTTCTAGGTTTCTCTGGGGCCCTTCACAGTGGTTATGAGGATGGGCAAACCACTTTTGTATGAGCTTCTATGTATGTCTGGATTTGTATAATTATATGTGATTCATTGTCTCAGGATTCATGGCACAAAATTGTGCACAGGATGGCAGTGTGATGCCAACATCTATGTATCTATGTGTATTGCATCTACCTGCAACTTTTAGAAAGTGAAGAATTAACCTGCTACTGAGATTCATAAATCAGAGCTTACAAACAGTCTGATTTAAACTGTGATATCTAAGAATTGGAGGAGGCAAGAACTGGTAAAAAAAAAAAAAAAGTATATTCTTGCCTCTTTTTTGGTTTATTGTTTAGCAGCTAGATTGGAGAGCCCATGAAGATACGCCTCTAGGGAGGGTAATGCTGTGTGGTCCTGGAAGGAGGAGAGCTTCATCTCACCTAAAAAGGTGTAAACAGCTCAGGGAATAAGGAAGAAAATTTAAGTTTCATAAGTAGAAGGAGATGAGGATTTTTTTCAATGGGGCCTTTTTCCCCATTGCCACAGTTACTCTTGCAATTTAGGGTTAGACTAGAATTGTTACCATTTGAAACCATGAAGTGAAGCCATGAAGGTGGCAAGAGATATACCTGAACAGAATGGGTACTTGCAAAATGCAAGCTCAGAGGCATGAATCTGTGAAACTTTGACAGGATTAAATAAAAACATGGGAGCAGTCTCTTCTCCCAAGTAACAAGTGATAGAACAAGAGGTAATGGTCCCCTGAGCTGCACCAGAAGAGGTTTAGATTGATTATTAGGAAAAATTTCTTCACCAAAAGAGTGATGAGGTATTGGAACAGGCTGCCCATGGGAACGGTGGAATTGCTGTCCCTGGAAGTGTTAAAAAAGCATGTAGATGAAGCCCTAAGTGATATGGTTTAATGGTGGATTTGGCAGTCCTTGGGCAATGATAAGACTTGATGATCTTGAAGGCCTTTTCCAACCTAGCTGCTTCTATGATTCTATGAATTAGTTCTAGGCAAACAGATATTAAAAACCTTTATATTAATTTGTGCAGAAAATAGGGAAACTATAGTTTGTCATCATTTTGATGGTTTAGTTGGTGGGGAAGCAGATAATGAAAGACCCTTGGGGGTTGTGATTGGCGATCATGAGAGCATAACTTAAGAAAGAAGCAGGGGGGGCGGGGTGGGGAGTGGAAGGAAGAAAATGAAGAGGGAGGGGGAACCCAAAAGCAAAACCAAAAACAAGGAAGGGGAACTGTGAACTCTGAGGGAACTGAGGCCGTGTAGAATTTGTAAATGATGAGAATCTGCTGTACTTTCAGAATTTGCCTCCTAAAGCATAACAAGGAAAAAAAAATCCTCAAAAGTGGGGCATGAGGTTCCCACATTGACTACTACAGATACCCGAATCAAAGAAAACTGTTTCTATCTGTCTGAGCCGCAATTAACAATATTTCACTTTGTATAGTTATCCTGAAATACTTTTTCAGATGCTTTCAGTGACAGTGATTACTAATATAAAAACTTCTTTAATGGTTAGCCTGTGGGTAGAAAGAAATATGCAAATGTGTTAATTTCCAGAGAGGAAGAAAGGTGATTTAAAAATAAAACTGTGGTTGGCTCAATTGACTGTCTTCAATGAGCCATTGACACTGAAGAAATGGCTCGTTATCCTGTCATTGGTATTTCACAATTGTGATCTCATCCTTCCCGAATCCGTCGGCTGCAGGATACATGCCAGTTTTTTCTCATGTGGCCCTAACTAACAGGTTTTTACTTTTGACTGGATGCTTGATTAGGGTATTTTTTTTTTTTTAAGTGGAGTCTCTCCTGGTTGATGTATGTTGAAGCTGGAACTTCGCTGCATTTCTAAAATGTTGGCTTGTAGTCCTTTCCGTCAGCTCTGAGTACCATGGCCTATAGGCTGTAAAGTGTTTTCTGTTTCTTTTAGAACCCAAAATAAGAGGGTGATATCCCATGTGTAAGAAACAACTCTATCCTCCTGTAGACTAGGCAGTGTGAGAGTTGGTTCAGGTCAGAGGACAGCCTCTGCCTCTGAAGAGGTGCTTCCTATCCTTATTAAAGCATAAGCCTTCCCAGGCTGTCAAGTGGAAGTCAGTCCCTTTCCCTGTCTGATGACCTGCCTCTCTCTTTACTTTTGAACAGATGTTGGACCCTTTTACAAGGTGAGTGGGCATGTGTTGAGAAAGTGCTTAGTGTTTTAGAAAAGGTTAAAACCTTCTAGAAAAGGTTAAAACCTTTTAGAAAAGGTTTGTGCAGGTGGGTAAGGGTAGGGAAATGAGATGATATAAAGATGCAGGGTATATTTGTCTGTTCCTTTTGTGGTACATGTGTTTGGAAGTAATTTAGATATCCACCTGGTTTTCTCCTAAATGACTTGTTGCATGGGGTTGAGTAAGGTAATGGGGAGGTAGCTGAAAGTTGAAAAAGAAGATAAAGCTTTGTTTCTTTTTTACAGTTGGATAGTTTTGTTTTGTTGTTTTTTATATGGCTTTGGGCATTCATTTGAATTAGTGAAAATTTGTGTGAGAGAAAGCAACTGCACCTGACTGTGTATGTAGCATGTGCTCATGTTTACCAAAATACCAGCATGGTTAATAACACTTTTCTTCCTGTGACAGCCCAGCTAAAGGCATTTTCCATGTTGCCCTTCAGACGCATATCCTATTCTGATACCTTTGACTTTACACTTAAGAAATTCTGCCATATGCTCTCCAGACCTGATATTCTGGCTTAGTATGCTTCAGATGCTCAAAAAAGTCCTTTCCCAGAGACTTCCTCTTCCGCTGCATTCACATTTGAATGCGATATTTTGTTAGTGATGCATGTGACATTGCATTTATTGAATGCTGAATTCCTCTCCAACATTCAGTATTTGGTTCTAGCAAGGGTAGAAATGAGGGCAGTGTTTACACTCAAGAAAGGAAGAGTTCCTGACAGTAATGGCCAGTGTGGAAATCCATTAAATGACATATGTGATGAGCAAGGTTTGTAAGATAAGTAGTAAGGGAGTAATCTCTCTAGAGAACAGGAGGTGCATAAAGCTGGTGTGGGACGTCTGTGATGTCCCTACAAAGATGACTTTTACTGGAGTATATGGTAGAGATGGTGGGCATGATTATGGGAACATGCAACACATTGGAAGGCTTTGGAAATGCAATACTATCATTTGTTTGTACTGTCAGGCTGACTGGCCTACTTTCCTCTGAAAAGGATTTGCTGACAACTGTGTGAAAATCTTGCAAATGAAGGCATAGCCCCACATAGCAGCAGTAGTCCCTACCTATCAGAGCTGGAGTTTCTTTCTGCCTTCTGCGTGAATCTGAAATCTGTTGCAGCCATTGGACCTCAGGGATTTATCTGAATTTCCATATTCAGAGCACAAGATCCTGGTTTTCAGATGGAAGTTCTCTAGTAGAGTCATGGAAAATCTGCTGCTGTCTGCACCTTCACTTTGCTGATACCTCAGCTTTTAATGTTGTGTTCTTCATTGGCTTAATATCCTGCTTCTAGGTACCAGAAGAATGCTTGAAGCAATGTGGGTTCTTGTTAGAGTACTGATTGCAGGCAAAGTCTCAAGGAAGGAGAGAGTCTGTAGGAAAAACACTTACAGTTTCATAACACATTTAAATAATTATTGGTTTAAGGTCTGATGTATCAAAATTAATTGTCTCTATTTTCAGTAGAGATCTTGGTTTTCATCTTGTTAATATAAAAATATTTGGGGTTTATAAAATGTGTGCAACACTTGAGATGATATTGCACAGTGTCCCTTTTTAATACTAGAGTTCTAGCCTCTCTAGATCAGGGCATTTGCTTGCTCATATTATGTGGGATCTTCTTTTCCCACCCACCTTTTTGCCCACAGTTCAAGTAGCTGGCTGAATATATATTATTTGGATGCATCAGCATGAAATTTTGCAGATGGCCAACCAGTCTTAATACATATGAAGCTGTGATCACAGTTTTCTAAACAGTGCCAGAGATGCTGAATTATGTTTGCAGTATTGCCAAATCTTTTTAATCAGTCTTGACTGAAAAATGATGGCATAAATCCCAGATTAGTAGTTGTGCTTCACTGAGTCATTAGCAATGGTTGTCTGGATCTGACTGTACAAGATAATTTTTACAGATGTAAATGGTCCAGTGCAGGGCAAAAGCGGAGCTGTTTACTTCTACCTAAGCTATGGTATAGCTTAGGTAGAGCCATTTTTTGGTTTTTGGGCATGTATGAGAAGAAACTTCTTGCATAATTTGCTCAACAGTGTACTTAGTAGCTGGGTTCTAGAATGTCACACACTCTGCTGAAAATAATTTATAACTATTTTTCTGCTGTTGCATCAGCTATTTAACTTGCGGGACTGAGAAGCATGCCTTAACCTGACATCTGGGTGAGATGGTAATTGCTTAACAGTGCGGTCCTGCTTAACACCAGCTGAACAAGGCAACCTGCTTAGCAAAGAGGGGATGCATGGGCCTGGATTGTGTGTGCATATACGTTTTAGTTGTAGGGGTCAGTTTTGGGGACCTTCTTCTTCCCAGTCCTTCCTTTTGTGACAATAGGAAGGGAAAAGGCTGTGCATTGGAGGATACTGCCTCCTCTGAGTGGAGAGCCCCTCTTGTTCACTCACAGCGTAAACAGGTACCTGGACAACAGTAGAAATCATGGATACTAAACTAAAGTGAAAATACTCATCCACAAGGACTTTCAGTCTTGCCATGTTATCTCCATAACGAGCATCTTGAGGGACTATGTTGTTTTTAGGCTGGCTATTAATTGTGTAAGAGGCTTGTCCATTGCAAAAGGCTTTTGTGCCAGCTCTGATGCAATCCTTGTGAGCCCAAAAGTGTTTGTAGAAGTCTTTTTTATTTTGTTTGAAGGTTTGAACTGCTGAAAGGTGTGTTTTCACAGCTAGGGAGTATTAAGTGTATAAAGTTTAAGCAACAGCAGCATATTTTCCTTAACACTGCAGGTTTTGAACTAGAAGACCTGTCTTTAATGACAAAAGATGCCTACAGAGAAAAAAGGCCTTTTTGTTTAGGTCAGCGTGGTTTCATACAAACATTTAAAAGATCATTTTCAAAGCTTCTGTCCAGAAATAGGTCTTAAATACACAGGCTTTACTGAGCAAAGGATAAAAATTTCTGCTTTATTCAGACAAAGAGGTTTTTTTGAAGACCATGAGGGACTTGTCTTCTACTTGGATTGAATGCTTCGACTTTTAAAGCAGTCATTTCTGCTTGCTAAAGAAGTAACAGGAAAGTGGTATGTGCAGTGCTTTATCCTACTTGAAAACATTTTCATGAATTTTTTTTTTTTTTTTTAATGGACTTGTACTCAAATTGTAGTAAAGGATATAATAGGCTTTATTTTCTATGGCAATGATTCATCACTTATTTTTCACTGGAAACTTTGAACAGTGATTGCTTTTGTATGTGCAGACATATTTTCTAGGATTTTTATGTAATGTTTCACTTTTGCGATAGCTAACAGTCTTATTTTTAGAAGCAGAATTTTACTTTGTATGCCAGAGTTTCAAGATTATTATCAATAAACTATCAAGATTTCGTTGACTCCAAGTATCACTGATACCTGTGATATCATACACTTTCCAGATTCTTTGGCAACTCTGTGTGCCAGAGTTTGAAGAAAAATATTTTCTCAATTAAAATACAGCAAAGCTTGAAATATAACTGGTGATATGGGTGTTATCAATTCTGTTTTCTAATATACCTCTAGCAAATGAAACTCCAGTATTATTTTTGCCTGTTTTACATAGTTTTGACAAAATAGATAATTTTTTTTACTATGTGAAAACACTAATTATTAAGTCAAAGTATAATGTCTTAGGCAAGTACTTGAAGATCTCAAGATGGAAAGAATCTTTCTGGGGCTTTCTTCAGAAAGCAGATACACAAATTATTTTTATATTTTCACTGCTTAAATTTATAATTATAAACAAAAACCAACCAAACAAAAACACCCTAAAAAAACCCCAAACAAACAAAAAAAAACCCATCTATTTTGTGAAGAAAATACTCATCTGGAAATATTTCTTTTCATAATTTAAGTTACCTTCTTCACAGGTATTTTTAGATATGTCCTGAATATTTGTTTTTCAGGTTGTGGTTTCAGGTTTTCTTTGACTTTATAGTTAGTGAAAACCAAAATATTTAAGAAAAACAGTAAGTTTCCAGGAGTCCAGTCATGGTTTAAGCCCAGCCATCAACCCAGAACCATGCAGCTGCTCGCTCACTCTTCCTCCCTTCCTCTCCCATCTCCCTGAGGGATGAGGAGGAGAATGAAAAGAATATAACTCACATGGGTTGAGATAAGAGCAGTCCAGTAATGATGGTATAACACAAACCGCTGCTGCTACCACCAATAATAATAATGATAAGGGAAGTAGTAGCAATATCCATTTGACTGTGGGATATTTTCTTGAGGAAGGAAAAGCAAGCTGTTTCAGACCAAACATGGGGCAACAGCATCTATAAGCCAGTCAAATTCCTTAGGTGTTTTTCTTTTTTTCTTCTACATGATTGTAGATCACACAGAAGGGAAAAACTGTATCCTCATTTCTAATTAATACATATCAATGTCTACTGTGTGCAGTGATGGTTTCTATATAAACACACATCCTGTGCTCTGCCTTTGGGATAGTTCTATATTTGCGTGGTTTTATTTTGGTGTGCTGTAAAACTCTGGATTTTATTTTTGATGCTTAATTTGTTCCAGTGATTCTCTCTTCCTCCCCCCAGACAATTTTAAGTGTAATTAAATGGATTGCACTGTATGATTTTTTTTTTTTTCTGTCATCCTTCCTCCCTTTTTAAGACAAGAAAACGAATCTTAATATTTTTGGATTCTCGCATCTATTTCTGGTGGCTTGCATCATGGGGGAAAAAATGCAACGTGGCTCATAGGAGTGTGACATAAAAGGCTATGTGTGGCTATTGACTGGTATGAGTTCCAGTCCTTTTAGAATATTCCAAGAAAAAGCATAAGCACAAACATCATAGTGGTTCTTTAGGGTTTGGAGTGGTTTTGTTGATTTTTCAGTACAAGTCACCACTTGTATTAGGATCTACAGATTTTCCTCTTCTTCACTGCCTCTGGTTTTGTCGGAAGTGATTGCTGGTAGAAGGGGTGAACAGCCATGGGTGGACAGAACCCAGCCTGGGACTCTGCAGTGGAAGAGGCTTGTGAGCCTCATCACGAAAGAGCTGTGATACTGGCCAGAGCATTCAGCGCGTCCCTTATTTCTGTTTCTTAACATATGCACCACCAGTGTATGAACTTGTGCTGCATATGGACTTGTGGGTCCCTTAGGTTGTCATGCCAGATGCTTTTTTGGGCTCTTTTTTGCCAGCTATCTCTTTTGGGGCAGTTGAATGAGGCTGAGGTCCTGAATTTGATAGGTATATTTTAAGCATAAGTTTGGTATTGCAGAGGGGTATGAAGTGTATGGCAGTTGGTGATTGTAAAAGCATGATCAATAATGATCTTGCTGTGGAAAAAGTATGTGTTCTTTCCCATGCAATGTGAATATTATGGGTAATTTATTTATTTATTTTGGCCTGTTGGCTGCTTTCCTCTTTGAACTTGGTGTAATACATAGTTTTGACAAAATAGAGAGTTGCTTAAGATAACAGAAGACAGGATTAAGAGGTTTAGGATTTTACAGTTTGATGAGTTGTTTTTATTTCCTTTTTTAAGAATGTCAAGTTCTGTTTTTTAATGGGAGCATAAATAGGTTGCAGTGTGTGAATGGGCTTCAGAATAAGTGCAAAGAGAATAAAGACTACACAAAACCCATCCTTGTCTTTTCTTATGGTACCTGCCAGGTCTCCAGCTTAGGGAGTCTCTGCTTTTGGTTCTTCTTGGTGTCATTAAAAACTGCTAAAGCCAAACAGTAAATTGGTCAAAACAGACCTTTTAGGACCTGGATATTTTCCTCTCTTTATGATGTGCTTTGTCTGTCCCTCTGACATCAGTGGGTGTGGGATCAAACCTTTAATTCTGTGAAAAATTTAGAGACTGGAGATGAAAAAAAATCTAACTTGTTTTGCAGCAGAAGAAAATGTAAGTGTTGCCAGAAGAAAAGATACTGTTATTTAAAACAGCCTCATAATTTTGTCTAGGTAGCAGTTGTTACATTTGCAGCAAGTTCATTAGCTGACTTCCTACTGTGGTTATTGCTTGTGGTTACAGGCAATTAAACCTGAAAGTCTTACAATCAACACTCCCTGCAGTTTTAGGTAGCAGATGTCATCTGTTGTACAGGAAAAGGCTACCTTCTTGTGTAAAGTCACAGTCCTGTAACCTTACATTTCTGCCTTTGAAATCATGCAATCTAAGGGAAATATACAGTGAACATCTGACATTGGAGTTGCATTTAGAGCTCTATAGCTATTAATGATGAAAAGTCATAGTACTTGTTTATACCTGTTTTGCCATTTATTTTGTCTAAGTACAGTGGTTTGTTCCATGATTCGCATTTTACCTGAATTTGTCATCTGAATGATTTTACTGTGTAATAACTGCTCCTGAAAAGGTAGAACTTCAAAGTGACCCAGACTGAAGAGAAGGGAAATAATTTGTAATTAATCATGTGAACAGACAGAATACGTGTTGTTCATAATGATAAAAAATGTGTATTGTGTGTATTTCTCTGTTATAATATGCATAAATAAAAAAATCTTCTAGTGGACCACTGAAAGTAATTGAATTGTTCTTCCCTCTTGGGATGTAAATCTGAAGTTTGAAATAGCACAAGCAAACATGAGGAAAGATAACAATGTAAACAGTTAAGATTAGTTAAGTTAATTAGGGAACTGTTGGAGACCAGCTGAGGCAGGATGTGCTTGTTTGCATCAGCATTATTGTTTTTGTAAGGGCTGTTCCTTGCAATCTTATTTATCTAGGCTTCAACCCACTTGTCTGCACTCTGAGGGGTGCGAACCTGCTGTTGGAGGTAGGGTGGCAGTGGAAGACTGGCATTGTTTTTTTCTGCAGGTTTTACTGGTGAAACCAGCACCAGGTGCATTAGAAAGTCTGGTAGTAAAGAGGTAAGAAATTATATGACATGTTAGTGGCATAAGTGTTTTCTGCTGAAGAGTTATGGGGATAGCAGGTGCAATCCAGAGGCAAGTTGATGTCTAAAGCACCGACAGATTTCAAATGGGACTGGGGATTGCTACCTGAAGGCAGTAGCTGTAGTCACAGGAACTTGGGGTCTCTGCAAAGTTAAATACTTCATGCTTTTAATTTGTGTCACTAGAATATTTAAAGTGGTTTTGCTGAAGCATGAAACAAGGAAGCAGTTGCTAAGAATTTCTTAAGTAGTCTATGTTTTACAGTAGAGGTTCTTCAGCTTTACTGTCACTTTTGTTTATACCTGTCAAAAAACCTTCAGAAATGTGGGTCGCAGACCTGCTAGGTTTTGCTGATCTCTCTTTTGATGCACCTTGTGTACTCAAAGAATCTCTGGTATTTTTCTTTTTCACTCACTGCTAACATGAGTATTTCAGCCATACATAAAGTGAAGAAATTCACAGTTTTTGATTAGTGCATCCTAGCTGTTTTCTAAAGGAGGCACATTTGCACAAGACACTTGAGACACTCATGATTGGTAACACATATCGGACTTCACCTCTTTGGCAGCTGTGCTCAGAGGCACAAAACTCTCACTTTGGGAAACTGAGTTTTTTCTGTGTGTCACCCAGTCCTACATATTTAAAACAGCATCAAGCTGAGCATTGGTGCTTTTCTTGTGCTGAGTGTGTCTTACTAATATCAGTGAAATTACTTGCAGAGTAAGGAGTTCTCTGGCTGGAGAAAGTGTTTTGAATAAGTTCTGTTAAAGAAATCACCTATAACCATAGGGAAAACTAGTGAGCATTTTTAAAAAACGAATTGAAAGGAGTTACTAGAGGGAGGAGAGGTATCTTTGCTTCTGGATATATGGCTATAGCGTCAGAGGGCAGGACTAATTGAATAAAGAGCACCCTGGAATGTAGCAGTGCACAGGAGGTGCCTGTGTCTTTCTAAGGGGAAGTCTTACACTGTTGGTGTTCCTCTGAGAGAAAAGCACTGTCCTTATGGAAGGAACCAGCTCAATTTTTCCATGATTGTGAAGAAAAAGCAAAAGTTCATTGCCAAGAGCCAAAAGAAACATTACTAGAACTTATGACGTACAGAAAATTTAAGGTGTGTCCACTATAAACTGTCCAAAATAATGTTAAAAGTCGTCACAGTACTCTCTCTGATTTTTATTACAGTATCAAATAACTGTTAGCATAGGAAATTTATTGAATGTAACCATTTGAGAAACCCAAAAAATGGCTGATATGTCTGTGGACCTATTAATAGGGAAAACTTCTATTTTATTTATGTAGATACTGTCTTGATAACTCTCTGATCCCAGTGTTAATAGTGGATTAGAGGGAATGAACAACTGTGATAAATTTTCATAAGGAAACCTCTGAGTATTAAGTCTTGATATTTTTTTTTTTTTTTTTTACCCTTGATGGATCTATCTTCTGGCTTATTTCATTGCATGTGTTACTGTTATACCTGCCGTGCAACAGTCTTTCACAAGGATGATCTGATATGTCAAAAGGTATTCTTCCTTTGTGGCTTAAGCAGCTCCTGATCTGCAAGCAATCTAGCTTGTCAAAGATGAATTTTGGCTGATTTTGTCTATTTGGGTCAGTGACTTGAGAACCAGTCTCCTCATCCTGCTACTGATATTTAATAGTCCAGCATATAGTAGTGGCAACCTTACGCGGGCAGCTCACTGCGAATGTAGGGTTATTTACCTGTGCAGTTCACAGTGGAGTGAGGTTAAGCGAAATAATTTTGCTTTGTGTTTGATGGGATTCAGGTGATGTGTTATAACTTGTTCAATTTCAGCATTTTGATCCTTAGCTTTTGTCTTTATAGCCATAAGTGTAGAATATCTGATTTGACAGGTGTATCTTCTGAGCCAGAAAATGGTATTTCTGTCTTTATATCAGTGCTTTACATGTGTCTAAGATTTTCTCATGCTATTTTGATTCCAACTAATATTCCTTTAAAAAAAAAAAAAACAAAAAAAACGACCAAACAACATGTATTTCTTGAAGAAATACATTTCTTGTAGAAATGTATTAAAAGATTTCTTGTAAATACAAGAGTCGCTTCTTTGGCTCACATTCTACAGTGCTTAAAAAATGCAAGAAGTCCATTCCTGCCTTTACTGTTAAAAATTGCACCTGCCTATAGGCATATTTTTCAAGTAGGTAATTAGCTCTGAATGATTTTGTGGCAGCTCCATTTTAATAATTTGAAGAGTGACAAAACAGAGCAAAATGGCTAAAAATCTACCCGAGTGTGGTGAGGCACTGGAATGGGTTGCTCAGGGAAGTTGTGAGCGCTCAATCGCTGGCAGTGTTCAAGGCCAGGCTGGACAGAGCCTTGGGTGACATGGTTTAGTGGGAGGTGTCCCTGCCCCTGGCAGGGGGTTGGAACTAGATGATCTTAAGGTCCTTTCCAGCCCTAACTATTCTATGATTCTATGATTGATTTTGTGTTTTTACCTGCAAAAAAGGGTGCTTGATTATCGTGCATGTGTGCCTGAGTAGGTCATTACCTTTAATTAGCCCCAACCATACAAGTCTCACTCTTTAGCACCCATATGTCAGACTGTGTGCTGCAAAAATAGGTTAGAATTTGTTTGTTCAAACTGGCAACAAAATAGAAACTTTACAAGAGATCCAACTCTTTGAATGTTTCGCTGTGTAATCTCTGTCTAAATTCAGATATACCAGTTTAATTACTTATCTGAAAAATGGTTTTGTCTTTTTTTCTTTTCCCTTTTTTTGCCTTTTCTTATTAGGGTCCTTAGCTCTCAGGATAGAGATATTGAGGGCTAAGAAGAAGGAGTAAGAGTAATTTCCTGAATTGTTTCATTTTTGTGCTTACAAATGACAGTAGGAGCACTCTGGACTTGATAGCAGGTAAGAGATTAGTTTAGAGACATCCTGCTCTGCACCAGCTGCTCTCAGTGCTCTCCAGATTGAATGCTAAAGATGCTATCTTGTGGCTCATGTCTAGCTGGGATTAATTTTAGGCTATTTTGAAAAACTAGGGCTGGTCTTTTTGGGACACAAATCGGGGTATGTGAGCTAAAGACAGTTTTTCATTCTGACTGGTGCTTTATTTTCCAGAGTGTTGCATCCAAACCAGATTTGTTTTGTACTTTAGCTGTTACTGCCTTTAGTGTTTAGAAACTGAGGCTGGAAAGGCTGAGACTGGAATACCATAATACTGTGTGTTCTTTCTCTCTTTTTCTCTCTCCCCTTTCCCCCATATTCCTTCACTGATCTTTGTACTGTGCAAAAGCTGACAAGTAGAGGATTTCTGAGGGAAAAAGGAGTATGAGCAGTCCTCAAAATTTCCAAGATGAAATGAAGCTGTCCTGATAGTTTTCCCTTCCTCCTGTATTTGTCATCCATCTTCTCAAGAACTCTGTACGAGGTAGCTTCTAATAGTACAACAGTGTGTAGACTTGAAATAAGAAGACAGTAAAAGCAACTGCTTCAGGTAGGTGGGTTATAAATTTCAGGGTGTTGTCAGTAGCGTATCATAGGAGGCTTGAACTTTGCAGTACCATTTCTCCTTTTTTTTGTGGATGTGTGGCTTCTGCATCAGAGGCCAAACCTGCCATGGTATTTTTCCAAGCTTCTTGGCTGTGCTGTAAAATATTCTCTGGAGATTCTGCACAGCAGTTCTTCCAGAGTTACTGATGTTTTTCTTCTTGTTGGCTTTTTTATCAGTGCTGCAGAATCTGAAAAATAGTGCTAGAGCCAGTCGGCAATGTGATATTTGGAGAAAGCTGTAGTGACTATAAAGGAGCATTTCCATCATGAGCCAGAAGTCCAGGAGTTTATGGGATGGATGGCCCAAAACAGCTCAACATATCATGAGTTTTGTGTAACTGAGCTACAGCATACTTGGCGACCATGGGGGATTTGCATAGCTCTGTATTACAGCTTCAGTAACTAAGCCTTCGATCATTGCTTAGTGGCAGGCCAGGGGGTTCTGATCTGTGGTCCCTGAACAGTGAAATTTTTCATGGTGTTGCTTTTCCTTTATTAATTATTATTGCCTTTACTGGATTTAAGAGGCTAAGCAGACCCTAAATACTTCACGTGAAGTAGCACTTGTTTTAATGGAAGAGTTTTTTGCATGATGGTAAATGGTTAGTCCACTGAAGGCTTGATTCAGGTAATGACCTTTGAAGCCTCTGATAATGGAGTGGTATGGTTTAATGTCTTATTTGGGCTCCTGCCAGTCAGACTTCAGCTTTCAGGGAGTGATAGATTCGTGTTGGAAAATGCCAGTATTCAAGATATGATTAGGACTTTTTTCCAGACTGAAACCTGCAGAGGTAGGTCTGCATGTCTCTTCAGACCCCTCTTGTCTGTGGAAAAGGTCTTACTGCTATGAGTGAGGACAGTTAAGTACAGCAAAGTCTTAAGAGACCTAAAACTCTTCTGCCTAAATTCAAAATGGGAAACAGGGCTGAAAAGTTTTGGGATTTTCGCCATAGACTCGACAAACATTGCTTTTCTTAGGGGGAAAAAAAAAAAAAACAACACTCTCATAAAGCTTTCCTGATGTCTTCCCAAGTCATTTTGTCTCTTCTCTTTCCTTTTACTGTCGCAGCTTCCCCAGGCATCTCTTTTTCAAGTGTTTGCTTCTGAGCAGCCTGTCAGGCAGTTCACGCTTGCAATTTACAAAGGTGTGCCTGAATCTGTGCATGAATCACTCCTCTTCTGAATCCACCTCCTTGGATCTTTCTCCATCACATAGTTAATGATACTGTTTGATTTGCCCTACCACACTTTCCTCTAAGATGACTTGCTGTGCAGTTTTGCTGCTGCTTCTCCTTTTACTGTTCTCGAAACCAGTTTGCCCCATTAAGAAGGTGCCACAGTGCCATTAGCTTCTCTCCTTTCAAGACCATACACTAGAAACTGCTCACAGGTTGGTGTATTAACTGGAACACTTTATCCTCTGTATGGGAACATCAATCCTTTCCTTGCTGAGAGTCTTGATTCCCCACTTCTGACATTTCCTGTTTCTGCCTGTCATCTTCTAAAACCATCTCATACCTCACAGCCAAATTCTTCTCATCTATGTTCTATTCTGAGCTCTGCTTTTACTGGATAGTCTCTCTAACTTCAGTGCTTAAGCCACTGCAACACTGCTGTATAACTTCTGTGGCTTTTTGATTTGTTGGTAGGCCTGATTGGGGCATATTAGCATCAGCACACTTCATCTCCTCTGCAGTTTTAGAGAGAAGTCAGTGTCATCAGAGACCGACATCGAAGTTAGCCCCTTCGCTCCTACTTAGCTTAGTTGCTCTGAATCACACACCTACCTGTTTTGTTTCTGAGAAAGTAGAGAATTTGGTACATTTTCTGACTCTCCTGGGCATTCTTGTTAATGTAATCTCATCAGCCTCCACATTGAATATAAGGGGTGTGCATGGATGGTAGTAATTTTCAACCTATTAAAGAGCTCAGAGGCGTTATAGAATTTTAAGGCACAACTTTTTTATTCATGTTCTTAAATATTCATTTATTCCTATCTAGCTGCGTCTGTAGGAGGAGTCAATAGATTTGTTTCTTTAATGTAATTTTTGAAGTTCATACTTTTCCTCCTTTTTTTCCCCATAATGGGAGATTTTTCAAGGAAAAATTTAACTCTCCGTGTTTCTGCTTTTTAGTTTCTAAATTACAGGGTCCTAGCCCATGGTGATACGGAACATTGGAGTATTAAAGCTAAAAAGGCTTCTCTTAAAAATAAAGCAAAAGATCATTAAAATACCAAAAATACGTTTCTTTCCTGTGTGGAAAGATTTTTATGTGGGTTAAAAAGTGATTGTTTCCTTCTCGCTCTCTTACATAAGCTATAATTGCTACCAATTTCATGCAAAGTCTGTTACTATTTGTAAAATGACTCTTGCAGATCTCAGTGATGGTTTTTGAACCTGCAATCAGTTATGTTTTGGGAGGAAGAAGTGGAGGTGAAGGAGCAGGTAGAAAAACATGCACCATTTTTGTACAAAAAGGACTTGTACTTATTAGCTGCTATCTAAATTATAGTCTATAAAAATAAACTTTAAGCTCATTTATATGAAGCTGATGAAGCTTCAGTTCCTTTTGAAATAGTGTTTGGCCAGTATTTCTGTGGTTTCAGCCTATTATATGGATTCTTTAAAAAGGCAGGCTATTTAGAAACGCTGCCTAACAGGTGCTGCTTACATCTTACCCCTTTTTAGACCTACTGTAAACAGAAAGACACTCATACTTTTAAACCTGCTTTAATGTGAGGATAGCTTTTACTTGCCTTCCTTTAATTACAATGTGTCCGTTTCCTTTTCTGTCTTAACTACAGCTGTTACACTGAATTACAGCCTGTGTATTTTAAGAGTCTTTCAATAGTTATGGGTGTGGATCATGTAGTTTCCATACCCTTACTTGTGATTTCCTCACTGAACTATTGTGCAGCTTCTCAAGCAAAATGGATGGTTCTGAAGCTATAAGTGACTATTCTTTATATTTAAGAGAAGATTTCTTACTGGGATCGTGTTGAAGAACTGACACAGATAAAGGCTCTGTCTTCTTTCTCTTTGCTCAGCTTGATGTCTCCATTCAATCTTGATACGATCAGCAAAGATGAATATACCGTATTCTATTTCAGAAGCCTTTTCATGAAGGATTATTAAAATTGGTGTTCCCAAGGGAAATTAAGAGAGATTTAATGCTATTTGGGATAATAGGAATCAATAAAGTATTTTTATACTACCTGTCTTTATAGCTCTTGATGACTTATGCTTGTATTGGTGATTTTGTATTTATAGCTAGCTCTTTTTTGCATGTCTTCTGTAACTCTAAAATGACTTCATGAGTGCTTAAAATCCTCAATTTGCAAAAATGAATGCATTTTGGAGTGCACCTTTCTAGGAATGTGACTATCATTTATTAAATAGTTCTTTAAACAGCTCTACATTGATTAGAACCAACCTCACAAGATTTGCATAGGGGTTAAGTGGATATCTTCCTTCCAAAACTAAGTGTTATCCAAAATTACATAATAATGCCTTGAAAGGTATTATTTAGTGGACTAATCAGAGCTTAAGGTTCAGTTCCCAACACTCTTTGGGTAATGTCAGGCAAGCAATAAATAAAATCATTACAGCTAAGTGATATGGGCCCTAGAAACTTGCTCCTCTGTGCCTCCGCTTCTGCTTATTATTCCATTTGAAAAATCCAAAATGACAAATTACAACCACCCGGTACCAAGCCCCGCAGAAAACCCAAACTGACAAGCCAGGGGGAGGTGAAACCATACCTTCCTCTGTTTTGGGTTAAAAACTTTGAGATGATCTGGAGAATGGATAATGAGGATGACATGGCCTATTGATTCCCAGATTTCCAGGTGCATGTCTTTTCTCTATCCTGTCTCAGGTGCAAAACACATGCCAACAGACCTGTGCTTTTCACTAACCTCACCTCCATGTCAAGGAAACTTCAGGTCTGTGGCCCAGGCAAGGCTGAGAAGGGCAGCTGCAGCTCCCAGTGGTGCAGGATGGTGCAGGATGTGACCACTGCAAGTCTCATCAGGCAAGTGCAGGAGTAGCCATCAATTCCACGCAGCCGAAGTACATCACAGACAATTATAAGAAGGTGGAAGTAGGGGAGGGCAGGGTAATAGAAAATCTGTGGTTTACTACCTCTGTACTATAAGAGTATTGCCAAGTAATCTTAACACTTTAGACTGATGGAACTAACTGTAAAAAAGGTGGACCTATGCACATCACTTTTCTGCATAGCTGGAATTGTTTGGTGACTTAAATGAACCTCTTCAACAACTGAAGGAATGTATGCTATACATTTGATGGGAAACTGAAGAGGGTAAAGGTTTTGTAGAATCATAGGGTATAGGTATCAAAGCATTACCTGTATGTAGCACAGATACCAATGTTTTCCATTTAATGATAATTCCCTAGTACTAATCATACTCCCTTAATACAGACACATGAATGTTACTGGAGGGAGTTGATGGGATTCTAATAAATGTATTAAACCTGGTAAATAAATGATGCAATGTCTAATTCCCTTTAAATTCAAGGACTCGGTCTTTTCCCAAAACACTGTATGACGCAAACATCTGTAATCTGTGATGCCACTTTAGTCCCCAAGACATCCCAAGCAATGAGACCTTTTTATGAGTGCAAATAATGTAGAAATATATACAACAATTCATTGCATACTTTTGAATTATACAGAAACAAATGAAACTGATCAAAAATATCCAAAGCAACCACTCACAGCTGTGATAGGCCATCTGATCTTCCAATAGATAAATGGAAAACTTAACTAGTGGAATTCTTTTTTTCTTTTTTTTTTTTTTTTTTAATTTTTTTGCCTTCTCTTACTATCTATGTAGGTTTTCTGGTTTGTAGTTGACTGTTCTTAGAATAAAACATACAGCCTTTAACATTTAGGTTTTTTTTTTGAAAACACATTGAAAACAACTGAGGTGCTACCTTTTGTAAGGTTTTTTCCATGGCCTAATTTTAGGAAAAAAAAATCCCAAATGATCTGAAGTCAATTATGTTCTGAATGTCAAAATTTAGATTAATCATGACAGCAGCATTTCCATTGTCAACACTTTTAATAAGCGTTTTCCACTTCAGGCTCCCAGTGGTCTGAGATCTGATACACAATCCAACATGTACCTTACCTTTATCTTTGAATGGCCCCGTTGATATTTGGTAGAGTTAATCTGGAAAATAATTTACTGTGCACCAGTGATAAAGGTTGGATTCACATGTAGTGGCTTAAAATCTGTGAGCTTGCAGGTAATTCGTTTTGATAGTATTGTTACATAATTTATTTGGAAAGAAAAAATAAAGAATTTTGAGAGAGAAAGAAGAAAAGTAGTTTAACCATGGCCTTTTTTTTCTATTTAGATCTTTTTTGTCATGCAGATGAGGAAAATAAATTTTATAAGAAATGTTGTAGAACAATCATCAAGATTGTCCAGCATTACATTCAGTTTTGCTGTTTTTTTATTTAGTTTACCCAATGCAGAAGATGATACTGAGAAAACAATAACTCTTTGCATCGACTTTCTCCAGCATTGACAGTCGTTCTTTCTTAGGCATTTGAAGAACATACCAGTCATAGGTCACAAAGACTAGCATAAGCTCTGCAAGTCCTGAATTGCGAAGGCAACAGGAAAAGCTTCACTCTGAAAATGTGTAGAGTGTGTTGAATGAGCAAAATGAGTGGATCTAGACATATTCCCACCAGAGTATAGAATGAAAGGGACCATAATGTTTAAGTCATGCAGTAACATGCTTGCCTCAAAATGAGTTTACGCTTAGGTTTGGGTGTTTCTTTTGTTAGGATGCACAGCTCAATAGTCAACTGAAATTACTGTATGAGTAAAGAAAATGGGGCACATTGGTTTGAACAGAGAGGTAGTTGTGCATTATAGAGAAAAATTGTTTGGAATCAGAAATCGTGACAGAACAGGTGTTAATATTCTTGGAAGACTGGAGAGACTAGCTGTTTTCTGACATGCTTTCTCTGTTATCCTGTGTGTTCTCTACAGCATGTGTTTTAGATTTGAGGTACAGATGTTTCTGCGCTTGCACTGTATAGTTTCCTTACAAAAAAAAAAGCAGATATCTGAATACAAGGGAAATAAGATTGAGCACAGGGTAACTGCAAATGATGCATCACTTGATTATCAGGTTTAATGTATCATTAGGGTCTTGCTGACCTTTCTGTCAGCACAAAACATGGGCAGATGTTAGCGTTAAAGAGAAGTGGATAGATATGAGTAGGCCAGCTGCCAAAAGATCAGCTGCCACAACACTGACATCAAGTGCAATCTGGGGTGTCCTTATCCAGGCAAACCTTTGCATGCAGCAAATGTATTGATGTCTGTACACACAGGAGCCACAGGAGAGCCTGTAAAGTAGTCATCTGGTCAGTACATCTTTGTTGCTATGAGATATATTTTTCTTGTTTTGCCTTGTTTCTCTGATCTTAGTCTCTCAGTGTCTCTTGCTTCATTTGCTGAGAACAGACCATAAAGAGGAAATGGGCATTTAGGTCATCTTGTGCATTTTCACTAGTTTTGCAGTACTTCCCTCTGAAATATGTGAGTGCAGTATGTTACAGGAAGCTTGTCCCTTTATAGTCTCTTCCTAGTGCAGAATATGTGTCTTTGGGTTGCTACAAGACATAAAAAAAATACGTATTACTTGGGTCATAGCTATAGCAGTAACTTGAGAAGCTGATTTCAGTGAAGAGATGTACTTGTGTGGTGTGGAGGAAATGGTTTCCCACAGCCTCTTGTGGGTGGATTTGCTAAGTGCCTTTGTAGAGATGGGTGCAAGATGCTACTGAGACATTGGTGACTTCCCAGCAGCAAACAGTACTTTTGTCATAGCATATCAACACACTCACAAAGGGTCATTACTGGAAGAAATTAACAGACTACTACGGTGCACCGAAAGGGAAGTCTGATGATCTAGTGATCAAGACACTGAAATATAGTGTCTGCATTTGGCTTTGAGGTGAATATGTGGAACAACCCTGGCCAAGTCTGTTAGCTGTGCTTTGAAAGATGATGCAAAAAAATGTTTATGTTCTCAACTTTTTTGCTTATGTGTCTTTTCAGAATATGTGCTCCTTCTGCATGTGTGGCTGCTCAATGGTGAGACCCTCTGGAAAGTACTGTAATGCCAATAACCATGATAAAGGAGTGTGAACCTCTTCAGAAAGTGAACTTTGCTTTTTTTGCCTTGAAAATGTGTGTCATTGCACCTCAAAAATTAGTATCTCTGAACTTGCATCTTTCCACAGGACTTTATAAAACAAAGCTATAAAATATGTTCAGCGAGAGGGCTGAAACCTCTAGACAGTTTATACAAATGAATTAAGATTCAGCAGAGTATGCAGCTGATGGAAAGATAACTGGAATGCTAAGAGGGTGAGGGGGGAAGGAGTAAGGGAGGTATCGCTGTGGATACTGGCAATGGTCCTCAATTTTCTTCTGTTACTCCATTGCATTGGGAGCCTGCTCCATCCTTAAAGAAAATAAATGTCTTTTTTATTTTTGTACTTTGATTCCCCTCTCCACCCTCTTGGGAGAGTATAGTTAAGAAGAAAATAGGCTCAAGAACAGAAGCAGACATTGGTGTTCTCAGTAAGGACAATCTGACTGTAGCCTGAGCTTTTGTGGGAAAGCAGGGTAATATGGAATCTGACAACCTAGAAGAGGCCATTTCTACCAGTGCTGGCATAATGATGACTTTGAAAACAAATGGACAAATTTCCAGAGACGAGGTGATGAGAAGGAGCAGGATTAATTAGCCTAACATATTCTGGGGTACCATTTTGAATAGGTACTGTAGAAAAGCATTTGCTCGCTTTTTTTGTAAAAGATTAAAAGGAAAGGCTATTATCTCTAGCCCTAAAGAACATATAAATACTGCAAGACCACAGCCTTGACATTAGTTTTCCTGCTTAAAATCTCGGGGGTCTTTGTTTTTTTGTTGCTGCTGCTGGTTTTTTGGTTTGGGTTTTTGTGGGGTTTTTTTAGTTGGTTGGTGATGTTTTTTTTTCTTTTCCAGGCATGCTGTGGATTTTAGCGTTCTTTTGCCCATTCAACTACTTAAGACATCAAAATAAAGCATTGAAATCTTGACAGGAGCAAAGATTCTCTGTCATTAGTAAACTGCAGGAAAGGATGGGATTCAGCAGATTTTCCAAGTGATAGAGTACTCATGGGTTTAAGGAAAAGAGTTTAGTTCAGTGTATCTTCATAGATACCAGCTATTCTTTGACCCCCTTATGTTGTTATCTCCATGACCATACTTAAAGAGTTGTTTTCTTTGCTTGATTCCTTCTTGCTTCTTGATCCTTTCCAAGTCAATATTCTTGGCTGCTTTGGGATGCACGGAATAAACATTCACCATCAATAGTACGAAGTTCATTCAGTAGTTTTAATAACAATCAGAACAGAGCTGTGCACATACTTGGTTTGGATGCGTTTCATTTGATTGGGCTTTGCCAAAGAAAAGGGTTCTTTAAAAAGAAAAAAAAAAAAACACAGAACCATGAAAGCAATGCTTTGATATTAGCTTCTCCATGAGAAATCTCAAGACAAATCTGTTTATCTGGGTGATAGCCAGCAGGACATGTGCTAAATATGAGGAAAGATGTTCTGCTGTAAATGCTTTGACATAAACCAAGTGCCTTTTCCCAAAACTATCTGGAATGTTTATATGAATGGTTGTCAAGCAGGTCTGTGCATTTTAATGGCATTGTTTCTTGGGCCAGCAGCTTATTCATCCCACCAGAATTTGCTTCCATGTGGTTGACCTGGTGGATCAGTAGTACAGGGCTTCATCTGCTTCTTGAAGGCTGAATTTGCTCAACACTGCAGCTGCTTAGTATAAGTTGCTTTTCAGAAATAAAGTGTAATCAGTAGAGCGCTGCATATCAGTACCGTCTAGCATTAAGTGCCTAACTTTTGCTTCATGGTGCCTGTTCTCAGTTGTGTTTTGTAGGGAGTTTGGCAGGTCTGGGAAGTAAATAGGTGATCAGGTTGCTTCTTTGACTGTGGCAATAATCGATAGCTAGCAGGGAGACTGCCAGAATTTAACACTAAACCCAAATGTGCTGCTCCTGTCTATAACACAGCTATGATCTTTTCCTAGAGGCATTTTGTCCTGCTAAACTGGTGTCAGGCACACAGGAGTTATGCTTATGTGCATCCCATGCTCCTTCCTACAGTTCTTTTATCTCACTGCATCTGAGACAGATTTGTCCTCTCCAGAGTACTTGATGAAGTCAGAGACACTTTGCTATTAGCTTGTCATGAATAGTGGATGTTGCCCTACAAGTACTTTTGGTTTAGCATCTTTCCTGGGGCATTTGAGTGCTTCCTCTAGTCATGATCAGTGATGTGAGCCCACAGATATCTTGTAGTAGCACACATCACCTGGCATGCCACACCGTTGACCTGGCTTGCAGAGCAACCTTTTGCATTCAAAAAATATAGAGTGAAAAAAAAAAAAAAAAACAAACCCAGAATTGGTGTCTTGGGAAAACAAACAAACAAACACGATTATGCAGAGGATGAAATCAAACCAGCTGCTGAAAGAAAAAGCTGGGGCAGTCTGTGGGCATACAGAGGCACACGGCTGGTGAGCGAATGCATGCGTGTTTGTGCGACAGCTTGCGCGAACGAGTGAGAGGAAGCCCTGAAACTTAAACTCCTCCTGCAGCTCTGCATCTGCTCTGAGTCACTGGTATGACTCACACTGACAGTGTTCACGTTAGCTAGCGTTCAGATGGAGCAGCTCTGGCAAAAGAAGAAGCAGGTTATATTATTGATTGCCTGCTGCAGCAGACAGTTGCGCCAAGATCTTTTTTTACAAGCACTGATGAAACAGAGGAGGCTCTACTGAGCACCGTTATTATTATTATTATTGTTTTCTTAAGGTAAGAATGCCTGTTATTTACTAGAGAAAGACTAAAGGGAATTTAGAGCTAGTGAAGGCTGAGTCTCTGCTGCTGCTTATTCTCGGAGGACGCTGATCTTTGGAGCTGTGTTACTGTAAAGCTTTGTCTTAACTGTTTGCAGTGCCATATGGAGAATCATATGGCTAATGGGCAGTGCACATCCTAGGAAACAAAATAAGTATATTCTCATTCATTGATGTTATGTAAGGCATGGCAGCCATGTTATGGACATAAGACCTCTCTTGAAGAAACAGTACTGCTAGATGGTAGGGCAAGGAAAACAAGTAGTTTTTAAGCAGCTCTCTGTTCTTTGGTGAGCACTGCAGTTCTCTAGTTCTTGCTTAAAACTAAATATACTAACTTCTGATTTTCTATGTTAATAGAATAAAAACCACTGGCATTAGAAAGAGCAGAATAATTGTTTACATTTAGAATCGCAGGGTTTTGCCTTGAGCATTCAGTCTGCAAATATATGCATGCTGTGATCTATGCAGCACCTGAATGTAAACAGTTTCTTCAATACTTTAAATGATGCTTCCAGACATTTGCGCCACTAAAAGCCCCTATATATATATATGTATATACATGTGTGTGTATATATATATATATATATATATATGTCCTGTTCTGACATTTAGTTATGTGAAAAAAGTGAGACTTATTCTAATTAGTGTTGACATATGGAGAATGAGTAAACCACTTTTTCTGTAGTGGCTTTAATGCTATTTTATTAACTCCGGTGCTGTAATTGTAATGTAGCCTAGACTGGTGTTGTTTATTGTCCTCAAAAAAAATCCACTGAGCCTTGAGCCTTTGCTGTGCTCCTCACAAGAGATTTCTAAGTTAGGGATTCTGGTTTTGAACAGCATTAATTAATTATCTTAATTTCTCTTTTCTCTCCTGCCCCCACTCACCCCCCCCCATTTTATTTTGGATTTGCAAGGCAGTGTCCTTTTAAAGTGCATCTTAGAGTGAGGCTGGCAGCTGCTCTTAGTAACAAGGGAGCCTGGGCTCTTCCATGTATTGTTTTCAAAATGAGAGAATAAGGATGTTTTAAAAAACTGATCATGTACTAGTTTACTTTCAGGTACTTGACACTACCACTCATTTCTTTGTAGAATTTACATAAAAATGAGCACTGTCAAAGAAACAGTGCTGTAGTAAGGTCATTTAAAAATCACAGCATACTTTAGGTTGTTTGCCAGTTGATAGCATTCACTGATACACAGTGTTTTCTTTCCTACTAATTAAATAGATTTGGTGTTACTTCCTCCTTTTAAAAATACTAGGTTTCTTAATAAAATGAAAAGTAAGATTTGTTAGTGCATTTTTTTACACTTCTTTTAGCATGCAACTTAGTAAACCATAATGCGAGAGAAGCTTGTAAAACAACGTCACTCAGGGACACGCATCTCTCAGAGCAAAATGTTGGTGACTAGTTTTAATATATGTTCCTGGTATAAAATATTTTCTCATGTTACATCATTATAAATGCAAGCTACTTTAAATAACGTTAAGGTTGGGTTTAGGACCTCTCACTAGCAAAGTTCTGGTACATGGAAGTCTTTTTTTCCCCTCCCAAATCCAAACAAGTCCAAATAAAAGTCTTAATTTCTCCACTGCTTTGTACCTGATTTATTGTTTTCTAAGACTGTGTGTCAGAATTGTGTTTGCCTTCATGTTTGCCTTTTAAGTATGCGTGCATTTAGAGTACTAATTCTGTATTACGTCAAACCAGAACAAATATTATAATAAAACTTAATTATCTTCAACTGAGTTTACATAATTTCCTTATGAATGCATTGTGGGCACAGTTATTAACAGTTAATATTTTGAAAAGAAATTTCAAGAAAATGCATAACATCTAAAGAACAGAATGACAGTCTCTGTAGTCAACACAACCCTGAAGACAGCCACTCCATCCAAGTTGTCCATAAACTCTTTGTACAAGTGCTGACCACCAAAGAGAACTCCCTCTGATCTGTCATAATTCTTACGCTGCATACTGTGTTCATCTGTCTGTGATTGGAATGCACTGAGTGAAAAAGAGAGTCAGCTCAAAAAGGAACAAAAAGCCCAGTCTCACAAGATAGCTAGACAGTTTGCTGGAAAGCTGCAGGGAAGAGCTAAAGCTGTCTTGGCAGTGTTTGTTGTAATGCTTGATAATTACAAGATATATACATTTGGTTATATTGTCATGTCACAACTAAAATGTAGGAAAGATTTGTACAGGGAAGTGATCATAACTTTACGTTAAGTGCAAAGAAAGCAGCTGAGTTTGATTCTTCTATGCAGGGGTTTTGTATATTAGGACTTGCCAAAGTCTGCCTCTAGGCACCCTGAAAGTTAAGAGTTTATTCCTTCAAGTTGGTTTTGCCTTTATAAAGGCAACAAATGGCAGAAGCTGTTGGAAGCATTTCACTTGTACTTTTGGTAGAACTTGAAGTGTGAGAGTTCATGATCTCCTTGGCCATTATTTTGTGTAGTAAAGTTTTGTTACCTGCAGTGAATGCCAGCAGGTGGTCCCAGTTCACTGTTCTCCCCTTCTCTTCCTAACGTACAGGACATCACTGGTGCTTACACAGCTGTTTTTCTCTTCTGTGCGTTACTCCAGAGCTGTTTTGTTGTCTCTGCCCTTGCTGAAGCTTTTGTGGACTTTCTGCTGAAATTTAAGTCCCTTTTTTTTCAATTCTCACTTCAGCTGCTCTACTGTGACTTGTTTAATGATTCTCTCCGTTTGGTAGCTTTTACACCTAAGCAATCTTTAAATGGAGCAAAGCCACAAAGCTCATGTAGTTACCTATTGCTCCTGTGCTTCTTGTGTTGCAAACGAGACATGGGGTGTTCACTTGTCCTTTTTATTTGTTTCTTTCTACATAAACCCCACTGCTTACTTTGTGGTCATACCTTAGTTGTATTATTCTAAGCCCTTCTTCTGCTTTCCTGGCACTTGGGAAGCAATGCTGCTGCATTATCTCTGATCTCTTATATATTCTGCTTCCTCAGTCCTTGAAGTTTCAAAATGGCATCATTTTTGGGTATGCTGTTCTATCTGTCCCTGCTATGGCACAGTGAAATGACTCTGCAGGAAACACAGCTTTTGCTGTGGGTAGCAAGTGGAGAAATGAGGGGCAAAGAGAAATCAAAGCATTTCTCCACAATTCTTGAAGCTCTGAGACCTTCAGTAGGAGGAAGCACTTACTCCTGTTTTACACAAAAGCTACATTAGCAATGATTTATAGCTAGCCTTGCCAAATGACTGGTGAAGAACTTAGGGGAAATCCATTCTTCTCTTGTTATTGAAATGAATTTCCATGAATCATCTTTAATATGGGTAATTTTTTTATTATATTGCAGTTTTACCTGATGATCAACCCCAACTGGAGCACTGCTGTATCTGATGCTGAGTTTTACACAGAGCAGGAGCAGAAGATAGTCCATACACTGAATAATGATCTTTTTTTCTCCCACAGAAAATGGTTGCCCTTTTTTCTATGCTAATTTGCTTTTTTACATTAGACTTTCAGAAAGAGGAATCAAATCTAAATTTGAAAAGGAGGGAAGAAAAAAGTTGGAGTTGTTGGGGTGGTTTTACAGGTGTTTATTTCTCTTTTTTGCATGTTAGAAATAAGCCCTGGAAACTGGAGTTATATTGGAATAAAGTCCTTGCATATGAGCAATATGAACAGGACTGTTTGCAATACTGAGCCATCTTGGTTGTTGGGAATTTTGTATCTTTTTATTTGTATAATTTTTAGAAATGACAATATTTACATCAGTTCTTTGGGGGGGTCTCATATATGTGTGTGAGCACAGAGCATCTGCTTTGTCCCTTTTCTTATTCTATGAATAAGTCTTCTTGTTTGGATTAGATTTGTTGCCTTGTTTTAAAGGGGATGGGGAAAGAACTGTTTAATCTTTGTTTATAGTATGTCCTAAGAAGCTCTTCACTTGATCCTGGAGCAGTTTAAACAGGGAGACACAGAGAGGTGGTGAATACATCCTGTTTCCCCTGCTCGGACTGCTAGAGGGGCTCCTACCTCATTGCATTGCATAAGGCTTTATATCACACAGAAAAAGTTGGTGTCTCAATTTTTGTCTGTTGAAACCTTTGTGTGTTCTTGACCATGTGCTAGTTTAAATAGAAAGTAAAGAATGCAGCCTGTACTGTGAGTATAGCAATGATGCTCCTTTCATATGCCTTCAGGATCTGAATTTCCACTTGACTAGTTACTCTTCATGACTGTAGTCCCCCTGCCCCACTCAGGAGTTGGAGCCAGTTTGAGGATGAGTATAGTCCATTTTGCTCTGGTTAAATGGGATTATGGCCTGGATTACGATGGCACATTTAATTCTGTGCTGAATTCTCATTGTATTTTGTAGGGATGCAGAAATCTGGGATTAGCTCCATTTCTGTTTCAGTTGATGCTTCATCTTTTAAAGCAGCAGAGTACCTCTGACTGCTATGCAGGCTTAAATCAGTGGTAGTAAATTGGTATGTTTGATGTCTCATATGACTGTAAATTGATCTTCTTTATTCAGGTGAAATACAGTTTAAAAGGAGTGGGTTCGTGAACCTTTATTCAGATTTACATTTTAGATAGATACTTGCTAATGCCAGATAGTATTGCTGCTACAGACAGAGGTGAGTGACAGAGCGTGTCTGTTTTTGCAGTTATTTGGGCAGCAAATCTGATTTTAAAAAAACAAATGACAGTACTGCAATATTTTAGGTTGCACTGAAAAGCCAGCATCTTCATCAGGTTTCCTATGTGTGATAAGTAAGTGTATTTAAGCCCCAGATTCCTGAAATACAAGCTGCTATAAAAGATTTCTTCTGACTCATTTCAGAAATAGACACCAATGTGCTGACTTTGAAGCAAGAGATTTGTTTTTTCCCGGGCATCAATGTTTTTTCTGTTGAGCAACTGGGAGGGCTTCTCTAGAGGACAAATGGACCAACATAGTAAAATGCTGATTCTTTTAACACACATAGAAAGACATGAAAAAAGATAGTATCATGCTGACAGTGTCTTTTGTTTCCAGAAAGCTTGTAAGAAGAGCTCTTTTGAGCTCTGTACATGTATGGAGGATTTGTATGAAAAGGGTTATGTCCTGAGTATTGCTATCACTAAATATTGTGGTTGTGAATATATGACATAAAAATGCATGCAGCTGAGCTGGTTAGAATGAGGTCTTTCTGTTATAAACTCTCTCTCAAATGTCGGTGCCTGGGAAAAGTTCATTAAATTATTTTCTGTTCTTGAGATAAGTGGATGACTTTCAAATTGTATTTTAGTAAACAGGAGGTAGTGCGTAATAGGAAGAATGTGACCTTTGTGGTTTTGTCTACTTAAGAAAGATATCTCATTATTGTCCCCATGGCTTTGTAGACTCATTGGTGAGAACACGGTATTAAAAGGGCTTCTACAGGAAAATGATTTTACACAGAAAAAGTGCATGGAAAACTGCCTACTTTATTGCCAGTACATATGCAGTGGGACAGACTTATAAACTAGACCAGAAATTAACTTTGGAAAGAAAGACTAATGAGGAATTAGAGCAGATTCTTCTTGACTGCTCTCCTATGAAGCCCAGAGTTCAACTGGGGAACTGTGACAAGCTTGATCTCATATATATGAATTTCAGGGAAATTGCTTGTGATCTTACACCAGAAAATAAGTTGAGAGTGCTTATGTTTGCAGATTGGCCATTTTTAGAACTTATAGTGTGAGTAAGTGTCATCTAATTTCCTTTTTCCCAAGACTAGATATTACTTGTTACTGGGCAGAGGCAAATTAAATGCAGTTTTAGTCCTAAATTTGTGTGAAAGTGACATGTTGTTTTACAGAGGATCCTATGAAAGATGCTTCAGGGCTTTGCCATGTTTAGTGCATATTCACAACAGTTGTGCAATCAGTTTATCTATAGCACTTTCACTAATACACATGGTGAATGAAAGTAACCCCTTAAGAGTGTGGGCAATGTCACAAATTCAAGTAAGAAATGGGAGTTAGATAAAATTGTGTTTAATCCATGCTCCAGCGATCTAGACCTGCGGTCTCTGGAGTGAAACCATTGCTACTATTGCTGGAGGTTCTCAAGAAAGTTATTCTGCAGAACTCCACTATGCCATGGCTGGAGGGATCAGAGTGAAATACAATCAGAATTGTCTCCCATGCCAGGACCTTAATTTGTCACATTTACTGTTATACAGTGAAATTGCATCCTTTATTGTTGTCTGCCTTTTACCAGCATCTTTTGCAAATGAATATGAGTATTTTTACCCTTTCAACTAATACAGTCTGTGAAAGACTGAATCAATTATCTGACATCTCCTGCATAGTGAAAACCAATCTGGTGGCCTTCTGTGTTGGAGCTATGGAACTGATGGACAGGGGTAGAGCAGTTAATATCATCTACCTGGACTTGTGCAAAGTGTTTGACACTGTTCCACACAGCATCCTTGTCTCTAAGTTGGAGAGACATCAATTTGATAGGTGTACACTTGGTGAATAACGAACTATCTGGATGGTCGCATGCAAAGAGTTGTAGTCAATGGCTCAATGTCCAGCTGGAGACCAGTAACGTGTGGTGTCCCTCAGGGATCGGTGTTGGGACCAATCTTGTTCAACATCTTTGTCGGTTTGAGTGCACCCTCAGCAAGTTTGCCAGTGACACCAAGCTTTGTGGTTCTGTTGATATGTTGGAGGGAAGGAATGCCATCCAGAGGGACCTTGACATGCTTCTGAGGTGGGCTGATGCCACCTGTATGAAGTTTAACCATGCCAAGTGCAAGGTCCTCCACCTGGATCGGAGCAATCCCAGGCACAGCTACAGGTTGGGCGG